>PVJS01014422.1:0-40396 GCA_004027185.1 Glis glis
GGGGGCAGGGAATGGCCATGTCTTGGAGCTAGAGAGGGAGCTCAGTGTAGGAGCGGGCAAAGGGCCAGGGTGCTGAACCTGGGTGACAATAGCAGCTCTGTTTATTGAGCAGCTACTGCACACCACTACGACCAAGCGCCCTACACCATTATCTCATGTCATCTGGGCAACAACCTGGCGAGGCAGGTGGTGGATGGGCTGGGACTCAGAGAGGCTGAGTAACTTGCCGAAGGTCACAAAGCTTATTAATGCAGCCGAACCAGGAGGCAAACCCAGTTCCTGAGGGTTCCAGAGCCTTCACCGTTAATCCCTGATATCCTGCCTGGATCAGATGCCCGGGGTCACCTTGAGCTTGTTGTCTACCCTCTCTGGTTCAAGCTCTTTTTTTTTTACATTATTTTCCCCTTTTTATTTATTCATTTTTTATTGGTGCATTGTAATGAAGTTCAGGGTGATAGACATGCACACAGTAGTCTTTGAGCTCTCCCTCCCTGGTTCAAGCTCTTGGTGAGCAAAGAGCTAAGCCACGCAGTCCGTTCTCACCTACATGGAGGGATTCACTCTTGCAAGGGTCAACATCAAAGTTACATTTTGTGTGTGTGTGTGTGTGTGTGTGTGTGTGTGTGTGTGTGTGTTACTGGGGATTGAGTCCTGAGCATTCCACCTCTGAGCCATATCCCCAGCTCTACTTTATTTTATTTTGAAACAGGGTCTCATTAAGTTGCTAAGGGTCTTGCTAAGTTGCTGAGGCTAGCCTTGAACCTGCAATCCTCCTGTCTTATTCAAAAATTAAGAATAAAATAGGGGTGGGAGTTAGCTCAGAGGTAGAATGCCCCTGGGTTCAATCCCCAATACCAATAATTAAATAAATATAAATAAATTCAACACTAGAGTCTTTCAGGGCTGGAATGTACCAATCTGCATTTGAAATTTTTCAAAGGAACCTCTAGCCTTTGCTTCCACCCTGCCAATAATGGGGTGCTCATTACCTATCAAGGCTCCTTGGTCCATCTCCTTATATCTCTGACTACAGATTACCTGGAATCAATCCCCGCCCCTGTAGCTCTGGCCTCCCTGTCGAGCCGTTCCCTCTGGGCCTCCCGAGGTCCCTGTGGAGACCTGCAGACGGGGGTCTTGAGCGATACAACCCCACCAAATACCAGCGCCGGTTTCTGTGCTCACCGAGCACCCTCGTGCCCACTGCAGCTCTGCACACTGTCCTTGGGGTGGGAAGCGCAGGCCCGGGTTGCCGCCCCCATTTCCCAGGTGAGGACATCAGGCTGCATGTGGAGATGTTGGAAGCAGAGGCCCCATCCTCGATGCTGGGTGGTCATAGCCAGTTCAGTCCCCCTCTTCTCTCCCCAGCTGCACGTCACCCATCACCTGTTCAGATCCTGCTCCAGCAGGACTCTGCCCCGACCATGCCGACCCTCAGGGCATGGTCTCCCGGGACCCAGGGCTGTGGCTGGGAAATCAAGGTTCCCCAGGAGGCCAGTGGAGGGGGGCATGCTTCCAAAGCCTCTATGTGACAGGAGGCCCCGGTATCATCCCCTTCATCCCTCCCCAACTCGGCCTCAGCCTCCTCCTCTGAGAAATGAAGCTGACATTTCCAGCCAGGTGAGACCCCTCACCTGCCTCCTCCTGTCAGCCCAGACCAAGCGGCAGCACTTCGGGACTTGTTGCCCGTGAAGCCACCAGGGCCCGGGAGATGCAATGTGTCCATTGGGCCCAAGGGCCCCTGAGCGGGCCTTGCAGGCCATCTTGAGGGAAACCCTGGCCGGAGTCCAGGACAGCACAATGACAGCCCCACAGCAGGCCAGGACACAGATCCCAGAATGGAGGTCGGTCCTCAGCCACTCTGCAAAGCCCCCTTCCCAGGGGCAAGGAGGTCTAGCTGGGGTTTGCATGGAACCTGCGGGAGGAGGCCGCAAGGCTGAGGGCTGGGGGGCAACAGACAAGAGGAGACCAATCCAGAGCCAAGCCCCAAGAGGGCACTCCGAAATGCCCCTGGGTTGATTGACACTTTACAAGAATCAAACACTGTGCACGTGGCACTGCCGGCTGTAGCCAGATTATTGCCCTATAAATGAGTAAGAAGCCTGTTGACTGATTCATGACCAGGAGGAATCAAGCCTGAGACAAGTCAACAGGACGTGACAGTGCTGCCCAATAACTAATGGCGCTTGGAAAGGAGCAGCTCAGCGCGCTGGCCGAGCCAGTTACCAGCTCGCCCGGGGCAAGGATGTGTCCGGGTGGCTTCCCAGAGGAGGGACGCCTCAGCCAAGAACCATTAGGGGCGCCTGGGCTGCGGAGCTGCTGGTGGCAGCGATTCAGGCGCTGAGGTAGGTCTGTCGAGTGGGATGGGGTGGGGCAAGCTCAGAATCTCCTTGAAGCTTTGAGTTTTATCTTGAAAATACGCCTTCTGCTCCATAATATCACCTTAGTTATCATATAAAAAGACATCTTCCAATTACTTGCCACAGAGATGTGTAGACAGATCAAGTGAACAGAAAGGAAAGCCCAGGAATGTGCCCCCAAACATACTGGAATACAGCATGTGATGAACAGCCTCACATCAAAGAGATAGAGAGGGGCTTTGTTTTATTTTTGTACTGGGGATGACCCCAGAGGCAGTCTACCTCTGAACTACATCCCTAGTCCACCCCCCTTTTTAAACTTCTTTATATTTTTTATTTTGAAATAGTGTCTGGCTAAGTTGCTGAGGGTCTTGCTAAGTTGCTAAGGCTGGCCTCGAACCTGTAATCCTCCTGTCTCAGCCTCCCAAATACTGGGATTACAGGCAGACACTACCATGCCCAGCTGGAGGGGCTTTTTAATAAATAGCATTGGCATAGCCAAGAAACCATCTGGAAGCCAACAAAGATGGGCCAAAACTGCAGGACAAATTCCAAATGGATCCAAGATTCAGATGTAAAAATGAAAACCATAAAAAAAAGAGGAAAACATGAGTGGATCCCTCTACAACTGGGGTGCGGAGGGGAGGTCTCCCCCTGAGGACTCAAAATTCAAAGGCCAGAAAAGATAAGCAATTTTAGGTTACTAATAATAATGATCTTCCACATGACAAAGAACACCATAAGCAAAGTCAAAGTACAAAATATTTGCAGCTCATATCATAGCTAAGGGGCTAATCTCCCTAACGGGCAAAGAGTTCCTAGAAAACAAGGAGAAAAAGACGAACAATACAGTAGGGAAAAGAAATGGGCAAACGATATAACCAGAGCAGTCAAAGGAAAAGAAATACAAGTGGGCTATAAACATATGAAAACGCTCAGCCTCACCCATATGAAAAGAAATATGAATTTAAACTACGCCAGGATGCCATTTCTTACCTATCAGATAGGCAAAAGTCCAAAAGTATGAGTCCACACGCTGTCGTGTGGGAGAGCAGACACTCCCATGTTGCTGGTGGGAATACAAAATGATACAACAAACCCCGATGAAAAATGATTTAGTAATTCTTATCAAAGTCACAGATGTGTTTACCCGGTGACCCGGCAATCCCACTGCTGGGAATGTGCTCAACAGATACACCTTGAACATGTGAGAAATGATGTATGTACAAGCTTATTCATCGCAGCTGCAGTATAATGGCAAAAAAAAAAAAAAAAAACAACCTGGCTGCAACCCAGTTCTTCTACAAGTGTCTATGTAAAAGAACTAGTGAAACAAACCCAGGTACCTGGGCAGGGTGGAATACTATGTAGCTGTCAATGGGGAAGGAACAGGGAAAAGGGAGGAGGGAGAGGAGGGAGGAGTAGGATACTCTCCAGATACTAATGTGGAAACATCTCCCAGATACAGTATTCAGTAGAAAACACAAGGAACCAAACAGCATATATATATATATATATATATATATATATATATATATATATATATGCAAATACACCTTGCTTTGTGCATTTACATAACAAAACACTAGAAGGATACACAAGAAACTAATTAAGTGTTTCTCTAGGGAGCAGGGGGAAGGGATGTGTGGGACAGGGTAGAAATGGGACTCCTGATGGAGACCTTTTTATAACAGTTTGGATTCAAACCATGTCAACACATTACACATTCAAACTTCCATAATGACATAAAGTAAGTGACTCCCCATGTAAAGAAACACAGATATGGATCAAGTATTTGTCTGGCGGTTTGTTTATCCCTAAATTCCAAGCACTAGATCCATGGAAACTGGCCCCTTATTTGGGAAAAAGGGCAATGGGGAGGCACAGAGGGTTCTGAGCAGGGCAGGCTCCTGGCAAACCCAAGAAAGCCCACAGCCCCGCAGCCAGGGCCCAGGGCCAGCGGACATTGGCAGGGCGAGGGGACCGTGGCCACAGCCCTGGGGACAGCTCCAGACAAGCAGAACCTCCTCGGGAACCCAAACCCCCATGTCCAATGTGCGGGCCACCCTGGAGTCAGCTCGGCACCTGGCTCCTGCTTTCTGCCCAAAGAATAGACATGGGGGCAGAGGCCACCCGGGAGGGCTCAGCTTAGCACACTAGAGGTGGCTTCTAAGCCCAGGGCCCAGGGCCCTCCACTGATGTCAAGGCAGGTGGCTAAGTGGGAACCTTATCGTTGTCCCTCTTCACTCTCTCTCTCTCTCTTTCTTTTTTTTTTTTTTTTTTTTTTGGTGTTTCTACTGGGAATTGAACCCAGGGGCACTTTGCCACTGAGATATAGCTCCACTCCATTTTTTTCTTTTTTTTTTCTTTAATTTTGAGACAGGGTCTTGCAAAGTTGCTGAGGGCCTTACTAAATTTCTGAGGCTGGCCTCAAACCTGCAATCCTTCTATCTCAGCCTCCTAACTACTGGGGTTACAGGCATATGCCACCATGCCCCACTCCCAGCCCTTTTTAAAATTTATTTATTTATTTATTTATTTATTTATTTATTTATTTATTTATTTATTTGAGACAGGACCTCACTAAGTTGCCCAGACTGGCCTCAAACTTTCAATCCTCCTTCCTCAGCCTCCTGAGTGGCTGGGATTGCAGATACACACACCTCCGTACCCTGCCCTCTCCTCTTTTTCAAAATGAAGACTTCATCCCAGTGGAAGGGAGCTCACTCTCCACGTGTCGCCTGTCACAGGGAGCCATCCTCAAGTCATCAGGATGACAGAACATCTCTTCGGGCCCCCTTCTCTTGGGCTGTGATCCTGCCCTGCCACCATCCCCAAGTCCTGGGTCTAGGACTGGGGCCCTGGTTCTGACCACACACCACCTTATGCCCCACCTGTCTGGCTCAGGCAGGTGGGACCCTATCTGGAGCACTCTGCTGGGAGCCTGGGTCTCTGTGCCCAGGAGCACAGCAGCAGGAGTCCTGTGCCCCAGCAGGGGCTCGCAGGTGGGGAGTGTGAGGGAGCTGAGGACTGTCATGACTGCTTCTCCACCGCAGGCCTGGCTTTTACTGCCTGCATGAAATGCCATGTTGGCTCACCCTGCACCCGGCGGCTTGTACACACCTGTACACGGAAGGCTGTAATTGTGCTGCATGAATCACAGGCCGGATCACACCCAAGTTACCGGCACTCCGCTCCTTGGGGCGGGCTGGCCAGGCAGTCGCCTTTGTCTTCCAATTATGCTGTCCTTTATTGCTCTTTTAGCTGTAACAGAAACACCCAAAGAAGCTGGGTCTGAGGGCAATTGATGAGATAGGGAAAAGTCACGCAAAGCCGCCGAATCTGGCGCCCAGAGGAAGCCATGTGTCCAGACACGGCGCTCACCTCCTGGATGGGTATCAGAGGCTGTGTGGGGTGGTGGCCGGTGCGTGGGCTCTGGCATCCCACAGGGCCTGGGTTCAAATGTTGGTTCTGGTGCAAGCCTGCTATGTGACCCTGGGCAAGTTACCTCCCCTCTCTGAGCCTCCATGTCCTTCTTTCTAGGATGATATCGAGGACCAGGAATGGAGATACGGTGGGAAGCACCTGTTGCTTAGTCAATGCCAAGTCCTCCCGAGGATCAGCTGTCATTCCTCCCTCCAACTCATCATTTCCTACAGTCCCTGGCACACAGACATGCACACAGTAGGTGTTCAGGGCAGCAGAAAGAGCACAGACTTTGGAGTCAACTTTTCACTCGTTCCATAAATATTAACCAGGAGTGGGGGACCCAGAGACCCACTCCCTGTTCCAGAAGGACTCACAGCCCTGGCCAGGGAGAGAGACCCAGAGCAGCAAGGGACCAGTCACACAGAGAGACAGGTGACAAACACCAGCTCCAAGGAAGCCCAAGGGGTGTGCCCCTCCCCAGCAGGCCCAGGACAGGCCCTGAGGTGCATCATCCCTAGGGCGATGTCTCCCCATCCTGGGCCCTGGGGAAGGGAAGAGTGAGTCAAGAGAAGGAGGAGAGCCGGAGGTGTGCAAAGGGAGGCCGGGAAGGAAGGGCTGGAGCTGGGCGGGGCAGGGATGGACCAGGCCAGAGGCCAGTCTCTTCACGGGCCGGAGGCTGAGCTTAACCCAGAGGCATGAGAAGCCCCTGGAAGGGTCTAAATTTCTGAGATAAATGTGAATTACAAGGTCAAAAGTAGAGGCGGGCTGGGTGTGGTGGCACACACCTGTAATCCCAGTATGTGGGAGGCTGAGACAGGAGGATCACAGATTCAAGGCCAGCCTCAGCAACTTAACAAGACCCTGTTTCAAAAATAAAAAATAAAAAGGACTGGGGGTGTAATTCAGAGGTAGAAGGCCCCTGAGTTCCATTCCCAGTCCAAAAAAAAAGAATAGAGGCAGAAAAATGGTTAAGAGGCTGCAAGCCCTGAGCCCAGGATAACTTCACATCGCTCCTCAGCCACTTACACACTGTGACACCTGAATCCTGGCCACCTTTCCTCCTTTCTGAATCTCCACTGTGACACCTGTTTCCCCAGGTTGCAAGTTTACTAGAGATTAAAAGAGGGGCTATAGCTAGGCATGGTGGCACACGCCTGTAATCTCATTACTTGGGAGACTGAGACAGGAGAATTCTAGGTTTGAGGACAGCCTCAGCAATGTAGCGAGACTCTCAGCAGCTTAGTGAGATCCTATCTCAAAATAAAAAATAAAAAAGGCTGAGGGTAGCCAGGCATGGTGACACACATTTGTAATCCCAGTACTTGAGAGGCTAAGACAGGAGGATCGCAGGTTCGCAGCCAGCCTCAGCTACTTAGTGAGGCCCTCTGCAACTTAGTGAGACCCTGCTTCAAAATAAAAAATAAAAAATAGCGCTGGGGGTGTAGCTCAGAGGTAGAATGCCCCTGAGTTCAAACCCTAGTACCACCACCAGAGAGAGAGAGAGAGAGAGAGAGAGAGAGGCTATACCACAATGATAAAAATAAATAAGTAAATAAACAATTAGGTAAATAAATAAACAGGGGAGAGGAAGGACAGCTCTTCTATACAATAAAATGCCACTTAATACACATAAAAGGAAAGAAGGAAGTAGAAACATTACCATTAGACAAATCACAGGTGTTCCTGATAATAATTGTAGCAAACGATATTTACCAGTGGATGCTAAAATTAATGAATGAGCCAGGCAGGATGGCGTGCACCTGTAGTCCCAGTTACCCAGGAGGCTGAGGCAGGGAGGTCACTCGATGCCAGGAGTTCGAGGCCAGTCTGGGCAACATAGCCAGAACCTGTCAAAAAGAAAAAAAGCCAGGCATGGTGACACATACCTGTAATCCCAGCAATTCAGGAGGCTGAGGCAGGAGGATCACAAGTTTGAGGCCATTCTGGGTAACTTAAAGAGACCCTGTCTCAAAATAAAAAATAAACAAAGGGCAGGGGAGGTATTTCTGTGATAGAGGACCCCTGGTTTCATCTCCAGCACTGAAAAGAGAGAGAAAAAGGAAAGGAGAGAGGGAGGGAGGGCTAATATTCAGGCATGGTGGCACACAACTGTCATCCTAGTACTTGGGAGGCTGAGACAGGAGGATTGCAGGTTAAGGATAGCCTCAGCAACCTAGCAAGACCCTGTTTCAAAACAAAAAATAAGCCAGGAGTGGTGGTGCACACCTATAATCCCAGTACTTGCAAGGCTGAGACAGGAGGATCACAGGTTCAAGGACAGCCTCAGGATTTTAACCAGGCTCTCAGCAACCTAATGAGACCCTATTTCAAAATAAAAAAAAAAAGGGCTGAAGGTGTAGCTCAGAGGTAGAATGTCCCCAGGTTCAACCCCCATACCAAAAACTAAACAAAAAATAAAAAGGTCTGGGAGTATAGCTTGGAGGTAGAAGTCCCTGGGTTCAATCCCTGGTACCAAAAAAAAAAAAAAGATTGATTAATAATGAAAGTTGAAGGATAAACAGGATTTCCAGCTTCAAACTATCATCCACAAGATATTTATTAACTAGTAAGGAAAGAAAAACTATTATTTTCCAGGGAGAAAGCTGGCAGATGCCATTGTAACCAAGTGCAACAGAGCCACATGACGCACTGGGACAGGCCAGTGTTTTTGTGGTGTCTGAAAGGCACCACCCTGCTGCTACGATCACGAAACGACAGTGGACAAGCCCAAGTGGGGGGACAATCAACAAAATCACCGATCAGCGCCCTTCCAAAGCATCAAGGTTATGAAAGACGAGCTAAGACAGAGGAACTGTTACCAAAGGGACGAGACTGGGGAGAGATGGCGGACACCTGCGCCGTGGGAGCCCGGCTCAGATCCTGAGACAGAGAAAGGACGGCAGCAGAAAAGCGGGATGTTCAAACAGGCTCTGCAGTTTGCTTAACAGGATTGTGCCAGTGTCGATTTCCTGTCTTGGGATGATTGCACTGCGGCTATATGTTAACTTTAGGGGAAGCAGGGGTCAGAGACACAGGAACTCTATTTTTGCAACTTCTCAGGAGGCCTAAAATTATTATTATTATTATTATTATTATCAACATTACTATTCTTTTCATACTGAGGATTGAACCCAGGGGCATTCTTCCTCTGAGCTACATTCCAGCCCTTTTTTTTTTAAGTTTTTTTTATTTTGAAACAGGGGCTTGCTAAGTTGCTGAGGCTGGCCTCGAACATGTAGGCCTCCTGTCTGTCCCAAATACTGGGATTACAGGCTTGTGTCACCATGCCCAGCTTTAAATTTGTATGTGTATGTGTGTGTGTGTGGTTCTGGAGATTAAACCCAGAGGCATTCGACCTCCAGGCTTCACCCCCAGTCCTATTTTATTTTTTTACATTGAAACAGGGTCTCACTAAGCTGCTGAGGGCTTCAATAAGTTGCTGAGGCTGTCATCGAACCTGCAATCCTCCTGTCTCAGCCTCCCAAGTACTGGAATCACAGGCATGCACCACCACTCTCAGCTTAATAGTGGTTCTTAACCTTGGAGATATATTTGATTACCAAGAAAGGTTTTTGCTTTGTTTTGTTATTTTTACAGTGCTGGGGATTGGGCCCAGGGCCTTGGGCCCGCTAGGTAAGCCCTCTACCAACAAGCCCCAGCCCCAGCCTCACCTCGAGAGTTTTGTACAAGCCCTTTCTTGAGCTGATTGGCTCCACAGCTCTAGAAGAGGGGCCCAGGCATGGTAGTAATTAAATTCCCCAGGTGATGCTAATGATAGCCCAGGTTGAAGGGTGGGCTATATGCAAATTACTTGGCCTACAGTAGGTCTTCAATAAATGCACTGGTTCATTAACTGGCACCTCCGTGTATACAATTATAACTGAGCATCTACCATGTGCCAGGTATGTGAGACAGCAGGGATGCAGAGGCAGGCAAGAAAGACAAGGTCCTTCCGTCCCAGTGGAGGTAAGCCACAATAAGTGAGATTAGTAGACATGTGATAGCGTCTTTAAAGGGAATGAATGGATATGACAGAGAATAACTCCAGGGGTGCTCCATTTGACTGGATAGTTCAGGAGGACAGCCCTGAGGAGGTGACATTTTAGCTGATATTTAATCTGGAATGATGAGAAGGATGGAGCCATACCAAGAGCTGGAGGGAGGCCGGGTGTGGTGGCACATTCCTGTAGTCCCAGCCACTCGCGAGGGCGAGGCAATAGGGCCACAAGTTTGAGGCCAACCTGGGCAATGTAGCTCAGTGGTAGGGAGCCCTTGGGCTCAATCCCCAGGATGGCAACAAAAAAGAGCCAAAGAGTGTGTGAGAGCACTTGATACAAGAAAAACAGCGAGTGGCAGGGTCCTGGGGCAGCCCTGGAGCCAAGGAGGGAAGGAACCATGGATTTTACTTACATTCACTGGAAAGAGTTCAGTAATCAGTTAAGCAGTGTGGATGGAGAGGATGTTCTTTGAGCTGATTAAGCTTTTTTTTCCTTCGGTGCTGGGGATTGAACCCAGGGCCTTGTGCATTCTAGGCAAGTGCTCTACCACTGAACCATATCCTCAGCCTTTTTAATTTTTTACTTTGAGACAGGGTCTCGCTAACCTACGCAAGCTGGCCTCACATTTGTGATCCCCCTGCCTCAACCTCTCCAGTTGCTGGGATGTGGTCAAGGATTTTAAAAGATCCCTCTGGATAATGTGGCCTGGACCCAGGGGGCAGCACAGGAGAGGCGAGGCGCTGAGCTGCGCTTCGGGCTGAGCGCCCCCTGGCTGCCCAGCTCTCCAGCGGCCCCTCTCCAGGTGGCAGAGCCAAGCTGCCCTTTCTATTGGGCCAGCACCTACTTATTTGCACAGACTGTGTGCTGGTGCCCAGCCCGGCATAGTCAGGGCCACAGGACCCCCTCCTGCAGAGGCACCCACACACCTGTGAACCCCAGCAGTCACATGCTCTCGGAGCCCCTGGTACTGATGGGGAAACTGAGGCTCATATTGGAGAAAGCACTCACCCAGCATCGCACAGCAGGTGGAACCCACAGCAGACTGTCCCACTGCCTCAGACTGGGTCCCCAACTTAGGACCCACCCCTTCCTCGGAGCCAGGAGGATGAGGGGCAGTGCTGGCAAAAAGTGAGCCTTATACTCTGAGCAAATGAAGGCAGGAGTGACAACCAAGCCGACCTGGGCTCGTGCAACCTGAAGACATAACACTGCCGTGTGTCTCCACTGCCCAGATTCCTTGCTATCTCAGGCCAGGTTCCCAGGAAAGCCATTCTCACTAAGGTGTGAATGACTGATAGCCCATCCTTTCCTGGGGGAGAGAGAGCTCGGGGATATCGGCCTTCAGAAGCAAGAAAAAGCAGAAGGTACTAAAGAGAAAAGCTTTGCCCCCCTCCCAGTTATATGGTCTTGGCAGCGGGAGCCCCTAGGGGCTCATTTATTAGCTGCAAACGTCTCCACTTAGTTCCCCAAATTAGCAACAGATGGAGGAATTTAGCCTCTAGCCCAAACCCACCTAATGCTGGAGTCCCCTCCATGGCTGGTGGCTGTCCTTCCCCCGCTTGGATGCCTCCAGTAACAAAGACTGGTGTTTAGCAAGGGAGTTCGTGTCATTAGACAATGACTACAAAGTCCCTTCATACAGGTGGGCAACGTGGGGGTATGTAGGCAATGAACACAGTTAGATCTACTGGTTCCCTTTGATAGCTGGGGAAACTGAGGCATGGGGAGGCAAGGGCACTGCCCAAGGTCACGCAGCAGAGAGTGGAGCGGGGCTGCAACCTCAGGCCGGGAGCCGGATTCCCGAGGCCTCTCTGGCAGATGAGCTGAGGTCCCTGGCCACTGGCCCTGACAGACGTTCCCCTTTTGGTCACAGTCCTAAAGGCCACTGCCACAGTAGCCCTTCCTGACCTCACACATGGCTTTGAACATGCACTTGGAGTCCCCAGGCCAGGCGACCTGGAAACCAGAAGTCAGCTCTGGCTGGTGACTCAGGGGCCTCCAACGGCGCTCCCCAGGGACCTCCCCGACCCACAGTCCTCTCCCCCTGCCCTGGGCACATCCTGGTGGTCTCAGCATCCTCTGCTGGGACCTCAGTCTGAGTCACACAGATGAGGAAGAGCAGGGCCCTGTCTTCCTCTTGCGTACAGAGCGGGGCGGGTGACAATGTGGGGGCACAGGCCTCAAGGCCACAGGCCAGGTTCAAGATGAGGCTGGGAGCCCTCAGGAAGCCACCCTGCCTCTCTGAACCAAGGAGAGTCTGGATGCCTGGCCAGTGACCCCCAATGAGATTCCCTCCCCAAACCATCCCAGAAACCACCCTTGGTGGTGCACACTTGCAATCCCAGTACTTGGGAGGTTGAGACAGGAAGATCGCAGGTTCGAGGACAGCCTCAGCAACATTGAAAGACCCTGTTTCAAAAAAAAAAAATTGGCTAGGGGTGTAGCTTGGAGACAGAATGCCCCTGGGTTCAATCCCTGAGTCCAGAGTACCCACCCAGAGTGGTTCTCTGTCCTCCTCCTTCCCCTTCCCCAGTCACTATGGGGAAGGGACAGGAGACCTCCCCCCTGTGCCTCATCACAACTCTAAACCACCCCCTGCCCCATGCTCCTGCCCTCCACCCTAGCCCCTCCTCCCCCAGCCCCTCCCCCCACGGAGGCTGCGAGCGGCTGAGGCTGGAACATCTGGCTAATGACGGGGAAAGTGCTGAGACGACAGGTTATTTCAACGCTGTCATCATCCGTTGGGTATTTCAACACTCAGTGTTTGTGCAAGAGACATAATGGGATCCGTCATAAACTCACGCTGTCTCAAAGCTCGGGCACGTCGCGGCGGGTGGCTGGGGAGTTGTCGGGTTTAGCAATCGGCCTTCTCGGGCCCCGCAGCCTCCTCAGGGTTAGTTTGGCTCCGCGGAGGAAGGCCCAGAGAGAAATCTCAAGGTGTCAGAGAAAACCCAGGGCAATTACCTCTGGGGGTAATTAGATGAGGGCACAGATACAGGCCGCCTTCCTGCCTTCCCTCCTGGCCGCCAGAGAGAGGGCGAGGGGCGGGCCTGTCCCATCCCACCTGGCTTCCAGGCCCACCAAACAGCCCCGTGGCAGGAGGAGGCCGTGATGATCTCATGGAAGCAGCGCTGTGAATCATACCAGACCAGGTTCCCGCTTTCCTGGGGGCGGGCAGGCCTGTGGGTCCCAGGGGGGCAGCCTCTGCACTGACAGCTGGCCACCTTCCCCTCCTGGTGGCTTCACCAAAGACCTGGGGGGGGCGGGATGGGGGTCCAGGCATCCTGCAGCCAGAGTCAGGGACTCGGACTCAGAATGTTTGATTCTGTTCAGCTGTGACTCCAGATTTGGTCTGAATCCCACCACCCTTTTAGGAGGCTAAGTGGGGGGTGGAGGGTAGCAGAGAGCCCCCTATGACCAGGAGGGAGGCCCAGAGGAGAGTGGGGACAGCTTCCACTGGGGACAGTGCTGAGCTCCCTACCACTGGCTCTTCTGGAGCGAATCAGCATCACTGTGCCAAGCCAGTGAGGCTAGAATCGACTGAGGTGGGCAGAGCAGGGACTCCAGGGCCCGGGACAACCCCACTGACTGGGGAGAGGGGCGCCAGGGCAGCCACAAAGCGTCTGGGCCTCCTGGGACTGGGACACACAGGGAAGGTCCCAGACAGAGGCCTGAGAGATGAAGGATCAGAGACCCCCAGAGCCGACTGGAGCCCAAGGTGAACATGAGCAGGCTGGAGACCAGCCCCCACCCTCCTCACCCTCCTTATCCATGCCCCCCATCTCCAGAGGGCCTGGGAGGGATGGTTCCAGGAGGGGTCTACTGAGAGCTCACAGAGAATGGGATCAAAGGGAGCAGCGTTCTCATCCCTGGAGACACCTGGGTAAGATGCCCAGTGAGAGGGGAGAACAAGGGGGACACCGTGGCTATCCCCGTGAGACTGTGTGCTAGGAACAGGACACCGGCCAGGTAGTGATTCACAGACACAGGCCAAGACAGGGGCTTACAGCAGTGGAGGCCCATGAGCCAGGATCCCTTGAGCAGGCACTGGGGAGCCACAGATGGTCTTGGATCACAGGAGTTACAAGCACACCACATAGCTTTGCACCTCTTAGGCTCAGTCTGGCGGAAGCTGCCAGGGAAGGGTTCCAGGGCTGGGTAGGGGTGGTGCAGACATGACCATGAGGCTGGACAAGAATAGCCGACGGGGACAATGGCCAGAATGAGAAGTTGAAGAGGGCCGGGTGTGGTGGCGCACGCTTGTAATCCCAGTACTTGGGAGGCTGAGACCGGAGGATCCAGGTTCGCGGCCAGCCTCAGCTACTTAGTGAGGCCCTCCACAACTTCGTGAGACCCGGTTTCAAAATAAAGGATAAAAAATAGGGCCGGGGGTGTAGCGCGGAGGTAGAACGCCCCTGGGTTCAATCCCTGGTACCGCAAAAAAAAAAGAAGTTGAAGGGGAGTGACATGAAGACATTGGAGAGTAGATTCCCAGGACTGGGTTCCAAGCTGGGAGGACAGGGACAAAGAGGGGGCCCTACAGAGGTGGGGAAGGAGGGCAGACAGGGAGGAGTTCACCTAGGATTTCGGGGTTTTCATGGAAATGGACCCCACAGGATCAGGGCTGGTCTTCATGCCCTTGCACCCCGGGGACGGTGACCCTCTGTTTTGATTACACCCTTCGGAGACCTTCCCCAGGGGACAGGCCTACCAGGACTATGGATTCCTATGGTTCTTGCCTCCTTTTCCAGGACTCAAACTCCTCCCCACCAAAAGTTCCGCTCAGCTACACCTACCCCCTGGTGAGTCTCCAGATTCCCTCCCTCAACCTCTTACAAGCTTCATTCCAGGTCCCCTCCAGGGCCACAGGCAGCCCCCCAGCCTCCTGCCCTCTTGGCTGGCCCACCCTCCACTGTCCTTTCCATGGCTCCAGCCCAGGTTGGGGGCAGCCTCCCCTGAGCCCACCTGGCAGGAGGGCAGCCCGTCCCCTCCCTGCAAGGCCCACACCTCAGTCCCCACCCTGCTCACCACGGGAAGTGCCCATCTGTCAGCAAGACCGTCCCATCCCCTCCGCCAGAGGCTATTTTCCATGTACTGTCTTTACAGGAGCACATCGCCACCTCCGCACAAGAGGAGGCCTGGCCAGCTGTCCTGAGATGCACAGAGGCAGGGCAGGGGGACAGTTTCTTCTAACTCATGCCTGGGTCTCCCTTGAGGGGCTCCACCCGCCCGGATGGGGACACATGCTGCTCACATATGTGAAACCTGGTCCAGTCACATCTGTTGCCTCCCTCCTGAATGGGGCCATTAAAGTGTTGGGAAGGGTCCTCTCTGGTCCCAGGACAGGCAGTCCCATGGGAGTGCCCCTGGGTGAGCTGGGAGGCAGCAGCCTGCACCATTCACCAATGTCAGCCCCTGCTCCCCTCCGATGCCTGGAGCCACCCCCCTCATATTCAGGGGCCCACGTGAAGCAGCTCTGAACCGAATAGGCCCTGGGAATGGGCAGAAACCCCAGTAAGCTCTACTATAGTAAGGATATTATTTTTTATCAGTGGGCTTCTGATAAAAGGGGGCTGGGAAGTCGGGCGTGATGGTGCATGCCTGTAATCCCAGTACTTGGGAGGCTGAGGCAAGAGGATTGCAGGTTGGAGGCCAGCCTCAGCAACTGAGTGAGACCCTCAGCAACTTAGCATGCCCCTAGGTTCAATCCTCAGTACCCCCCCCAAAAAAAGAGGCTGGAGTCTCTATTTCTCTGGCCAAGAGTGGATGTCACAGCCTGAAGGACACAGGGTTGGGCTATGCACTGCCTCTAGGAGCAGACGCCCTCTCCTCCCAGGGCCTTGCGGCTCCTCTGTAAGGGAGGCCAAACAGCCTGTCCTTCAGACATAGGTGCAATATGGATACTGCGTGATGTTCTCAGTGTGGCAGGCAAGGCTTCATCTTGTTCGGGAACCATCTATCGTCCCTTAATGGGCCATGCCCCAGCAAACATCTCAGCAGCTGTGAGACTGGACCACCAGCTTCTAACCAGACACAGGTCTCTGGTTCCATTGAAGCCAAGTTGTCAACTCAGAAATGAGCCCATTTCCCAGAAGCCCCCAGAGAACGGCTAGAGCCCAGCCGAGGGGTCTCTGTGGGGGTGCAACACACCCGAGGTGGGGTGAAAACTCAGGGGCACTGAAGCCACTGGCCTGCCAGTGAGGTTGGCTCACACGTGCTTGCTCTGTTGTTCTTCCCCTCCCACCACTCCTGTTCCAGGAACGCGGGCCTTGATCAGCCCCCCCCCCCATGTAAGGCACATTCACAGGACTTGCGGTTGACTCAAAAACAGAGCGAGGACAATGCCCTAGGAACCAGGGTGGCAGCGGGAGGGCAGCTGGCCCCACAGTGAGGGCCGGAATGGTGGACCGCAGGAAGGGCAACACTCTGGCAGATACCAGGCCACACGCTGGGCCAGGGGCCAGGGGTCCCTGCTGCCTCCAGTCCAAGAGACGTGCTCAGCCCCTGGGGGCTGGATGGACATTGCACGAGGAAAGGCCCCTGCAGTCCTCCAGAACAGACCCACAGCCCTGACTCGATGCCGTGAGAGCCCGGGGGAGGGCATCCCGTGGGCCCTGGCACCCCGGGCTCTGGGGCAGCCTTGCTGCCCAACCTCCTGCATGGCCAGGGGCGGCCCAGATGCAGGCGGTTCAGGCCTAGGGCTTCCCATGGCCGCCTCCCCCACCGCGCAGCCGGATGGCACCGTCTCCTAATGCATCTGCCTGTTTACATTCCCCCAACGAAAAGCAGCTTTGTTTATGGAAAAGAGCTATTTTGGTTCCACTTTTTCTCTCAACTCCTCCGACTCACAAGCGGAATGGCTGCTGCTCTCTTGGGGAGCCCAGAGGAGCCAGGGAGCCCAGCTCTATTCCCTGGGGAAGGCACCACAGGGCTCCCTCCAGTGGCAGGGGGACTACAGACACAGTGCCATCTCCCGCCAAGAAGGCTCTAGGGAAAGGACCGGGGTGTGGGCCGATGTCCAACATGGGCAGGTGCAGCCTCACCTGGAGGCAGAAGCATGGGGTCTTCATGAGCTGGTGACTCAGGACTCTGTCCCTAGACACACCCCAACTTACCCTGGGCTCATCCACCAGGCCCTCCCCTCCCTCCACGGCCCTGCCAGGTGAGGAGCGTTCTTAGCCCCATTTCACAGGTAAGAAACTGAGATGCCCAGAGATAAAGTGCGATTCACCCAAATCACAAAGCTGCTGAGGGCCGGAGTCCTTTCCCGGGAGCTGGGGATTTTGCTCCAAATTTCATGTCTTTTTCCCCCCATGCCGCCCTGTGATGGGAGTAGTAGATCCATCCCCGGGGTAGCAGTTCACGGATAGCGCCATTTCTATGAAAAATCACAGCAAACATCTAATCCAGTCTCAGGGGGCAGTGAGCAAAGTGTGAGTAGGAGTAATCAAGCTAAAGAACACGGGCGCCTCTCCGGAAGGAAGCTGCCATTTTCCAGATGGGAACCCCAGAACTGCAAAGGGAAGGAGGAAGCAAGCAGTATATTCCCCTCCGAGGTATATTCCCCTCCAAGAAAAACCCAGAGGCCCACTGCACCTGCCTGCCCAGCCATAGAAGAAGGTGTGTGGGGCAGACACAGAGACATTTGTGGAATGCCCACCCACGACCCCTGCAGAACCCCTGCCCGCCCTCCCTCCCCCAAAGTCCTGCTCGCCGCCTGCACAGAATCTACCATTTCTGGTGCACATGCATTACCTGGACCCCCAAGGCAGGTCAACAGCTGTCACCATGACAACAAAGAAAAAGAGAAAGAAGATCTGCCGGAGGTGAAGTACCAACTAGAGCAGCTGCCAGACTCCATCCTCGCCCTGGTTCCTCCACTCCAAGAAGGGGGCCACTAATAAGGGTCAGGGAGCACCCAAGCTGGGAACAGCAGTGAGGGTGGGATTAGAAAAAAAAAATGACAGCCAAGAGTGGTGGTACACACCTGTATCCAGTACTCGGGAAGCTGCAACAGGAGGATCCCAGGTTCGAGGCCAGCTTCAGCAATTTAGCAAGACCCTCAGGAACCCAGTGAGACCCTATTTAAAAATAACAAAGAGCAGGGTGTGGTGGCCCATACTTGTAATCCCAGTCCTTGAGAGGCTGAGACAGGAGGATCATAGGTTCAAGACCAGCCTCAGCAATCTAGCAAGACTCTGTTTCAAAACAAAAACTTTAGCTAGGCCTGGTGGCGCACGCTTGTAATCCTAGTACTTGGGAGGCTGAGACTGGAGGATCTGGGTTCGCGGCCAGCCTCAGCTACTTAGTGAGGCCCTCTGCAACTTAGTGAGACCCTGTTTCAAAATAAAGAATAAAAATAGGGCTGGGGGTGTAGCTTGGAGGTAGAACGCCCCTGGGTTCAATTCCCAGTACCACAAAAAAAAACTTCTAAAAAGGGTGGGGGTGTAAATTGGAGGTAGAATGCCTCTGAGTTGAATCCCTAGTGTCACTAAAAATAAATAAATAAAAATTAAAAGGGTTGGGGGACCCAGACGTGGTGGTGCACACTTGTAATCCCAGTACTTGGGAGGCTGAGACAGGAGGATCCATGTTCACAGTCAGCCTCAGCTACTTAGTGAGGCCCTCCGCAACTATGGAGACCCTGTTTCAAAATAAAGAATAAAAAAATAGGGCTGGGGTAGAGCTTGGAGGTAGAATGCCCCTGGGTTCAATCTCCATTACTAGGGGAAAAAATGAAAAGTGCTCAAATAAGAGACTGGATGGGCTCAGAGCCCTGGGACAAGCTTCCAACCTAGACAGCCTTTGGACACAGCCTGCAGCCCCTGATGCCTGGGCTCCCTGAGGCGGAGCAGTGGTGCGGGCCAGGGCCACCTGCTCTAGAGCAAAGCCATCCGCACTGAGCCGTGGGACACGCTGCAGCCGCGAGGCCTTTTCTCCTCTTGCTCTGCTTTGTCACCACCAGGTGCAAAACCACAAGGGGACCTTTTGGACCCTCAATGGAGGGACACCTGGTGCCAGGTGGCCTCATTCCTTGGGAAGACAGGTGTCCACTTCACAAAGATGCCAGGACCTCCCGCCGCCCCCGCCCACACCAAAGCCACTGCTTTTTCTCCATCTCCTCGGTTAACCCCTGGAGAGAGGCTGCCACCCCGGACAGACTGACAGACGTGAGGGGAGGCGAAGTGCTCATTCACCCCTCAGGGACAAGGAGGGGAGGGGCAGAGCCCTCCCGGCTGGGCCTCAGGAGGGAAATGTGACAAGGAGATGGCAGCTATTGTCACCCAGTTAGCACCAGGGTCACTAGCAGTGTCTCCTGCAGAGCCAACCCCAGAAGAGGGAAATATGGTCACGTGTCCTCATGGCCTCCTGTCCCTGATATTCTCCCCAGCCATGATTTCTTTATAGCTATTCTCCAAACAGGCAACTTGAACGAGGCTGTCCCTGGCTCCCGCGGACAGTGCCATGACCATCTGATGTCCAGTCCCTGCCTCCCTCCCACGTCACCACACAGGACAGAAACCCATGCCTGGGGTGCTGGGTTCTGAGGCTCCTTGGCACTGGCCACCTCCCTGGGCCGAGTCCTACCCAGAAGCCAACAGTCCCTCACACTTAAGCATCGCCCTGTGAGGCTGGGGATGTGTATCAGTGACAGAGCACTTGTCTAGTGCATGCTCAAGGCTCTGGGAAGAAGAAAATAAAGCAAGGCACTTTAGAGTCTTTGAGGGGCTTTCCCCCACCTCGTCCCGATTCACCCTTTGAGGGAAGGGACATGACTTCCCTGCTGTCAGACACCAAGCAAGTGTGGTGCTAGATCCACCCCTTTCCATTATCTACCTTAGCTCATTGCACTTCCCAAGTGTCCACTGTGTGCACAGCAGTGGCAGAGGCCTGGGTGGGCATAGGGCATGGCCCTTGTCTACAAGGAACATACCAGCTAGGAGACTCAAGCACAAAGACCTAGATAGCCAGGGACTACCCAGAGTGCATCTTGGGGAAGGAGGGCCCCCTGTCCCCCACTGCCCTAATGGGCACTCAGCTTCTTCCCACCCACACCCTCCTTGTGCCTCCAGTCTGCTCAACCTCCTCCTTAACTGGGCAATCTGCCCTTCTACTCCTTGCCCATGGCTGACACTTCCATCCAGCCCCTGTCCCTGGCCTCTGCCCCTACCATCCAGCCCCACAGGCAGCAGGGGTCCCACTGGAACCCAGATCAGACCCCACTCCTGGTCCACCTAGGTTCTGCAATGGCTTCTCCTACCCAAATAACCCTGATTCCTCGGCCTCATTTTGAGGCCAACACAAAATCATCCCTGTATTGCAGTTGGCATGGGGCCCTCTCTGCCTCAGAATTTGGCATCTGCCTCTTACTCTTCCCACCAGACAGAATGGGATTCATTCTTTTTGCCTCTGAATGTTCCTCCTGTGCCTGGGAAATTCTCCTCCCGATGAATTACATCCACCCTCCGAGACTCTCTTGCAGCTAGGACTAAATCCAGGCTCCACCAGTCAGACCTGGAAGTGGAGGCCCAGGAAACAGATGTCAAGTGACTGAATGAGCCAGTGAAGGAACGTATTCCCCCTGGAAGAAGCCAGAAGTCTCTCAACTCGGGGAGCCAGGAAGGAGAAGAGCAGTCGCCAGGTGGCCGTGTCTTGATGGGCAGCACCTGCTCCTACTAGGATCCCCCAGGCCATTGATAAGATGCTCAGCTCATATCTGTGCAAAAGGCATGTATGGAGCCAGCCACTGCCTGCTGCTCAGCTACTGGAGGTTTATTAGCCAATTCAATGGAATAATATTTCCCAGGAAATAAATCTAGAACTGCTGACTTGCTTCAATACCTCCTTTATCTCACTATTGATTCTCATCTAGGAGGCTTAAACCTGGCATGGCTGCCAGGAACAATTGTCCTGCACATGTCAGGGAATCAGGATGTGGTAGTCACTTTCCCAGCAGCTTAGACAGCCCATCCCTTTGGAATCACTTCCTCCCCTAACACGGACAGGCGGAGGGAAGTTTCCCAGGGGCCCCTCAGAGGGAATCCAGCAGCTCCATGCCACCAACCCAGCTGCTCTGCTGTGGTCAGCACAACAGGCCAAGTGTAAAGGGCTCTGCCCCTTCATGCCGTGGCCACCTAAGGCTCACACCCTGGTGCTGCAAGCTTAGGTCAGCAGGGTCACCCTGACTCTGCGGGGCTGGACCAGAATGATTCACAGCACACCCCAAACCGTGGATAGTGGAAGATGTCTGTGACCTCTTGTCTGTGACCTCTTGTGATGGGGGCAGAACTGGTCACATCTCACGATTGCCCATGACCCAAGAGCTTCCACCAAATTTCAGTTTGGGGAGTCTCAGCTCCTTGCTGGAGGCACCTTGGTCCTTCAGCACAGCCACCAGATGTGCAGATCCTTGTCCTTACTTTCCATCCCCAAACCCACTCACCCCAGGCATTTGCGTGGGAAGAAGTTTTACTGACTCAGAGAGACAGGGGGATCTGCTTGGCAATTACAGGAACCGATTAAAATCCTTCTCCCTGATGTCGCTGCCATCTCTGCCCCAGTGCTCCCCCTTCTTCCTCCTCCTGCCCCTTGAATCCTGCCTGCTATTAAAGCAGACCTGCCCAGCCTCCGGAGACCTGCCTTCTTTTCTAGGGGGCCTGATCTGTTTTCCTAAACAAGAAAAATTTGCTTCTAAGCAGAATTCAATGCCAGTTGTGAAAACAACGGATTCTTATCTCACTGTGCTGGTAGAGTCACCTTCCCAGCCCAGCTCTTAGTGCCTCTCACATTCTGAGGACCCAGAACTGAGTGGGGGAGGTGGGCCCTAAGAGCCGAGCAGGAGATGCTGGGATGGGAGGGCACACACAGCCCCGGGCCGGACAGATGAGTCCAGCTCCCTCTACCAGGAGGAGCCAGAAAGGGTTTCACCAAACCAGTGATGGGAGAGCTGGCCTTGAAGGGGCTTCAGCGGGGAGAAGGCAGCTGGGACAGGGTGGGCCATCCATTCCTCCGCAAGGCACTGCTCAGGCCGCGCGATCATCACCGGCTCTAGGGTCTGCCCCCGCCAGGGTCTGAGAGCTCCCAAAGGTGAAGGGTAGGGACAAGTTCAATCCATCTTAGGCCCTGGGAGGAAGAAGAATGGGGCAGGAGCTACAGCAACAGCACGGGGTCCCTGCCTGCTGGAAGCCACGGTGTCCCTGAGGCTGACACAGAAGGCGCAGGAGCTGAATTTCCATCCAGCATGTGTCAGTGGAAGTGAGGACTTCAAACGGAAAGCAAGCAGGCCTGGGAGGTGTCCTATGAAAGGATTTGATTTGATTTCATTTCATTTCATTTCATTTTTTGAAACCAGGGGCATCTACCTCTGAGCTACACCCCCAGCCTGATTTTATTTTTTATGTTGAAACAGGGTCTTGCTAAGTTGCCGAGGCTGGTCTCAAACCTACGATCCTCCTATCTCAGCCTCCCAAGTACTGGGATTACAAGCGTGCACCACCATGCCCATGAAAGGACTTTTATATCAAGCATCTGAGACCCACCAAAAATCCCACAACAAGCCCTAGGCTCTGACAGGGACCCGGATCTCACCCCTTAGAAAGATGCCTAGCTAAGTGTAGACCCCACACTCCACCCACAGCCTCACAGAACCAGTGAAGAGGGTGGCCCTGGGAAACACATGGTAGCCCCCACACACACACACGGTGCACTGTGCAGGATTATTATTAGTTGGTAGGTTTTCTGTCCTCTCAATCTCCCAGTTCCTAGGGCTTGCAAAACAGCGAGAGTGGGCAGCATGCAGTATAACAATTAATTACATGCTGCCTTGCATTATGCTCTAATTACTGTTTCAAGCTTGTGAGACTGTTCACCTGCACTGGGGCCCGGAGCACAGACAACGGACCTTCTGCATCTTCTCCCGGCCCTTAGCTCCCAGCAGCACCTACCCCCATACCTGCTGCACAGCACACCTTCAGACACAGCAGTAATCAGCTGGCTCTTATTCACATGAAATATACCTTCAAATCCTCTGGGAGGTTTATAAAACACTGAGGCCTGGGCCCTATTCCAAGGATGCTGATTTAATTGACTGAATGGGGACCTGAGCATCAGGATTATAATAAAATTTGCACATGGATTATAATAAACTTTGCATATAATAAACATGCACAAGATTATAATAAACTTTGCACATGGCTCTGATACAGAGTGAGGGCTGAGAATGCTGTTGTAGTGTCTCTTGCAAAAAAAAAAAAAATGCAGTAAAGTTCCCTGTGAAGTGTATACCTGGAAGGCTGGTGCTTGGTACTAAGCTGCATCCCATTTCAGACCTCGCCCACCTCGGTGCCTTCAAGTCCTTGCTGCCTCAGATGACTCCTTAATTTCAATGTCCAGCCCGGAAAGAGTTGAGACTCCACAGGCTCACCCAGGAGGACAGCACTAACCTATAGGCCCACGGGGATAGATGTGTGCGGCACAGAGCTCATTATGCTCCCATTCCCATCCTGTGTCACCACCTGTTGGTAGGACCTCAGAGGATCAGTGATGGGCAGCCAGCTTGAACTAGCCTGGGCAATAGAAGGATTTGAGATAATTTCTGTGGCTTTGGGGTACAGATAGGCACAAGGGGCATTTGGCTCCAAGGCTCATTAACACCATCAAGAACCCCATCTCTTCATGCTAAAATATTCTAGAAAAGGACTATGGAGTGGCCTGGTCAAGAGCCCACCCAACACCAATCTTCTGAGGCCAGGTGTGGGGTCAGGTAGCACAGGTGTCACATGTCTACTTCTAGCCTAGAGACATAGGAACTTCCATTTAAGACAGTTGAGTAAAACCAGATTTCAACAATCTCTGTTCCTCCAAAGACTAATCATTTGTAGTGTTGGAAGAACAATAACAGGGGCTGAGGATGTAGCTCAATGATAGAGCACTTGCTTAGCATGTGCAAGTTCCTGGGTTTGATCCCCAGCACTGTGTTGAACAATGCGCCAGAAACAGAAATTCCAAGACCACCATCTGAGTTAAGGCGAGGCTTTAATACCGCGGGGCTACTGTCCACCAGCACAGGCTAGAACGGCAGCCCCTTGTGTAGCTTACAGCTCTCTTTTTATAGAACAAGCTGGGGGTACAGAAACAGATTTTTGCAGTTTGGGTTCGAATCAGCCAACCACAGAAAGTTTTCCCTTATTTAGAAGTAAAGCGATTAGTTTAGGGTAGGGGGTTAAACACAAAGGTGGGGGTCGGTTTTTAGGGCTCTGTCCGGGGCGGAAGTAAGGGCAGGAACTGATTTATTGGGTATTGTCCTTAGGGGAATAAAGGCAGGAACTGGTTTATCAATAAAGGCAGGAACTGGTTTTTTCCGTCCTTGGGGAACTAGTCTTGTCCTTGGGGCAGTAAAGACAGGGAATTTAATTTTTAGGGTAGAACATGAGGCTAAAAAAATTACTTTTTTGGGCACATTATCACACTGCATTAAAAAAAATTGCAGGCCGTGCATGGTGGCACACGCTTGTAATCCCAGTACTTTGGGAGGCGGAGACCGGAGGATCTGGGTTCGCGGCCAGCCCCAGCTCTCTCTCTCTCTCTCTCTCTCCTTCTCTCTCTCTTTCTCTCTCTCTCTCTCTCTCTCTACCTAGTGAGGCCCTCCGCAACTTCGTGAGACCCGGTTTCAAAACAAAGCATAAAAAAATAGGGCCGGGGGTGTAGCTCGGAGGTAGAACGCCCCGGGGTTCAATATCCCCGGCACCGCAAAAGAAAAAAAAAATTGCATGTCTGTAATCCCAGCATTTGGGAGGCTGAGAGAGGAGGATCACAGGTTGGAGGCCAGCCCCAGCTATTTAGCAAGACCCTTAGCAACTTAGCGAGACCCTGTTCAAAATGAAAAATAGAAAAAGGGCCGGAGGTATATCTGGGAAGTAGAATGCCCCTGCATTCAATCCCCAGTACCCCCAAAAATAGTCAATTGGTCACTGAGAGGGGTTAATACCTTTCTCAAATTAAATGGGTTAATTCTCTTAGGACTGGGTTATTTATTGCAAGAACAGGTGGTAATAAAGCGAGTCCGCCTGTCCTGTTTTCTCTCTTCCTCACTCGCCTTCCACTTTTTTACATGTTAGGATGCAGCATAAGGTCCTCAGCAGATATGGCCACTGATCTTGGACTTCCAGCTGCCAGAACTGTGAACCGAATGAGCTTCTTTCCCTTATAAACTACTCAGTCTCAGGCATTCGGTTATAGCAGAAGACAATGGACTAATGTACTCCAACCTCTCCAGCCCATCCTCCAACCTCCTGCTGGCCTCCTCTTGGCTGAACACATACCTGGGAGGCAGAGCAAGCCTGGGGGCTGCAGTCCATAGAGGTCCGCCTTCCGGGCACAGAGCCGGTAGAGAACACAGCTAGAGGGATCAGTGTGAAACAACCACCCAATGGCTGCTACTCCACTCCAGTTCCCAGAGTCACCTTAAAGTCACCCTTGCAACCCCCATTTGTCCCTCACCCACATTCCATCACCAACTTCTACTGACCTCCCCTCCCAAACATTTCTTCTTCCTTCCTTCCTTCCTTTCCTCTCTCCTTCTTTCCTTTTTTTTTTTTTTTTTTTTTTTTTTGCTACTGGGGATTGAACCCAGGGGCATTCTACCTCCGAGATACACCCCCAACCCTTTTTCATGTTGGTTTTTTTTTAAACAGGGTCTCACCAAGCATGCTGGCACATGCCTGTCATCCCAGTACTTGGGTGGCTGAGACAGGAGGATCACAGGTTTGAGGCCAGCCTCAGAAACTTAGAAAAACCCTCAGCAACTTAGCAACTCTGTTTCAAACTAAAAAATAAAATATGATTGATGGTTTAGCTCAGAGGTAGATTGCCCCTAGGTCCAATCCCTAGCACCTCCCCACCCCCCAAAAAAGAAACAAGGTCTCACTAAGTTGTTAAGGGTCTCCCTACATTGCTGAGACAGGCCTTGAACCTACGATCCTCCTGTCTCAACCTCCCAAGTACTGGGATTACAGATGTGTGCCACCATGCCTAGCCCTTCCCAAACATTTCTAGTGTCTGTCCCCTGCTCTGTCTCTCTGTGGTTTGAACCTCCATTATCTGGCCCTTGCATAATTGCAGTTATTTTCCAACTGGCTTCTCTGTGCAATCAAATCTACCTCCCAAGACTCAGTGGACTTGACCATGGCCCTTCCCTGCTGAAACCCTTCCAAGGGGGCCCCCACTGCTGCAGGACAACAGGCAGCCTTACCCTACATACTCTGCAGCTGTAGAGCCAGGTAGGTGCCCAGCTGGCTAAGGAATGGGGGTCTCCTTCCTTGGGCAATGGGAAACCAAAGGTTTTTTTGGTTTTTTTTTTTTTTTTTTTTTTTTTTTTGCGGTACCGGGGATTGAACCCAGGGGCATTCTACCTCCGCGCTACACCCCCGGCCCTATTTTTTTATACTTTATTTTGAAACCGGGTCTCACAAAGTTGTGGAGGGCCTCACTAGGTAGAGAGAGAGAGAGAGACAAGGAGAGAGAGAGAGAGAGAGAGAGAGAAAGCTGAGGCTGGCCGTGAACCCGGATCCTCCGGTCTCCGCCTCCCAAAGTACTGGGATTACAAACGTGCACCACCACGCCTGGCCAAAGGTGTTTTAAAAGCAAGATTTTGTTGTTGTTAGCATTTCACTTTGAAATAATTTCAGACTTGACAAAAATTACAAAAATATTAAAGTAGCCCCAAATAGTACACAGTAGACCCTTTTTATAAAGATTCGCCAAATGTTAGCATCTCACACAGTGCAATGAATCTAAAGCAGGAAATACTGTTACTTAATCTACAAACCTCATTTGAATTTCTCTAGTTGTCCCACTATATCCTTCTAGCCCAGGATACACTTTACTTATAGAATCGCTTTACTTATAGTTGTTAAAAATCTTAGAACCGATTTACTTATAGTTGTTAAGAGTCTACAGTCTCAGCTGGGCACAGGGGTACACACCTATAATGCCAGTACTTGGGAGGCTGAGACAAGAGGATCACAGATTCAAGGCCCATCTCAGCAATTTAGCAAGGCCCTCAGCAACCTAACAAGACCCTGTTTCAAAATAAAAAATAAAATAGAGCTGCGGGTATAGCTCAGGGGTAGAATGTCCCTGGGTTCAATCCTCAGTACCACAGCGGGGGAAAAAGTCTTCAGTCTCCTTCATCTGGAGTAGGACTTCAGTCTTTGATCCTGACACTTTTGAACAGGACTGGCCAGTTGTTTTCTAGAATGCTCCTCCATGTGGCTTTGTCTAATGTTTCCTCACAATTAAATTCAGATTCCTTTTTTGTAAGAATACCACAAAAGTGAAATTGTGTCTTTCTCAGTGCATCATACCAAGAGGCACAAGATGTCAATTTATCCCAATATTGGTGATATTAATTGTGACTATTGAATTAAGATGCCTGCCAGGCTAGGGGTGTGGCTCAGTGGTACAGCGCTTGCCCGGCATGCATGAGGCCCTGGGTTCCATTCCCAACACCCCCACCTTGCAAAAAAAAAAAAAAGCCAGACATTTGCCAACTTTCACCAGTATGAAATAACTGTTTCCCCCTCTGTTAGTAATAAGTATCCTGTAGGAGAAACACTTTGATACTATGTAAATGTCCTTTTTCTGACATTAAGAACCCTTAATGATTCTTACCTCAAACAATGATCATTGTGGCATGTCCCAAATGGTGATTTTAAAGTTCCTTGTTCTTTCTGTATTCAGTCCAGTAGTTGGAATTCCACTGTAAGGAAAAGCAGAGAATCCATCCAACCAGATGATCTCCAGGGATCAAAACAGCTCACCTGACATATTCCAAATCATATCCCTGATAATGGACTTGTATCAAGAACCCTTACAACTCAATAATAAGACAAACAAACCACTAAAAAAAATATGGACAAAGGATCTGAATAGATATTCCTCAAGAGAACTGGGGATGTAGATGAGTGGTAGAGGGCTTGCCAAGCATGCACAAGGTCCCGGGTTCAATCCCCAGCATCACAAAAACAAAGCAGCAACCCCCTCTCCCTGCGCTCTGTGGCAGTGGGAGGACTCCCCACTACACCCCCAGCCCTGAGTTCCTGCTTCCCTCGTGCTCTTTGCATGCAGCTGGAGCCAAGCACAAGAAAAGCACTCTCCCAGGCCAGACAAACCCGTCACTGACTTGCCAGGGTCTCCCAGGATCAAGGCTGGGAAGGCTCCTTGCTGCTTCCACATCAGCTATCTCTCTACTCCCCAGAGAAATAGCCCCAGCCAGACTGTGGTTTTGTGACTTGAAGTCCAAAGCCATGAGTCAACATAATCTACTTATCAAGACCAAAGGCTGCGGTCACTGTGTGTGGAAGAAACAACTCGCAGGTCTTGGCGCCTTCATGCCAGAGGGCACGGCCGCACCCTGGTGCCCACTGGGGCCGAGCTCATGGATCCTGCTAGAATAACCACGGGACTAACCACTCGCTGCCTGGGCTCTACCTTTCCCACAGCCTGGGAGCCTGGGAGTCTGATTCTCCTCCTGCCTGTCTGGGACTCCTGGTGGGTCAGCCAGGCCCGGCCAGGCCCATGCTGGGGCCTCTGGCTTTGGCTCTTTGGCTTGAGTTTACATTACACTGTAAAACACAGCTGCAATCAGAGCCCCTTAAAGCCCTTTGATGGCTTCTGGGAATGAAGATGGAGCAGTTGGACCCAGCTTGATGTGGCCCCTGGGAGCCCAGCCCCCACCGAGGGCCTCGGCAGCTCATGACCACCAATGTCCCCTCGTTGCAGACCCACGCACGGTTTTATTTCAGCTCCTTGGAGTCCCCCTGTCTCCTATCACCTCTGGACAACCCTGCTTTCCTGGCACCTCGTTAATTAGCTCACTCACCCCTGCTAACACCCATCTTGAAGGAATGACCGCCCCCACTGAACCCCGATGATCCTGAGCCCTCTGGGTCTCGCACTGGTCAGAGCATCAGTAACACTGTGACTGCTGAATTAACATCTGTCTCCTCCTCCAGGCTGTGCAGTGCCAGAGGGCAGGGGCCTGACTGCTTGTCTCTTACTGACACCCTCAGAGCTGGCACAGAGCCTGGCACGTGGACACATTCAAAAAGCTTTTGTAGACACGATGAGAGGACACTGTCCCGGAGTCTCTCTTGAACCCACTCCTGTCTTCAGCTTCTTGAACTATGTCATTTTCCCCCAAACATAAATCAGATCACGGCCCTCTTCTGCCAATAACCCCTCCAAGAGCTTCCCACTGTGATTATAATAAAATCCAAATTCCTGGCCATGGTCAACAAGACCCTGCAGGGTCTGGTCCCAGCCCCTCTCCCAGACATCACAGTGGGGAACCCTGGGAGGAGTCTAAGCAGAGAGGCTTCAGCACTGCTGAATGGACACTTTCTTTTTTGTTTATTTGTTGTTTTGTTCTTGTTGGTTGGTGCTGGGGATTGAACCCAGGGACATTCTACTCCAAGCTACACTCCCAGCACTATTTTATTCTTAATTTTTAAAACAGGATCTTGCTAGCCAGGCGTGGTGGCACACTTATAATCCCAGTACTTGGGAGGCTGAAACAGGAGGATCGCAGGTTTGTGGCCACCCTCAGCTACTTAGTGAGGCCCTCCACAACTTAGTGAGACCCTGTTTCAAAATAAAAGAATAAAATCAGTCTGGGAATGTAGCTCAGAGGTAGAATGGCCCTGGGTTCCATCCCCGGTACCACAAAATAAAATAAAATAAATAAAACAGGATCTTACTAAGTTGCTGAGGGTCTCACTAAGTTGCTGAGGCTCTCCTCGAACCTGTGATCCTCCTGTCTCAGCCTCCCAGGTACTGGGATTACAGGTGTGCGCCACCATGTCCTGCTTGCGCTGACACTTTGACCACTTTGTGCCCCTTGACTGCTCCAAGTTCATTTTCATCTGCCCTGGTGCTGGGCCACATCAATCAGAAACAAACCACATGTTAAAGATCAGCTGCCTGCTGCCCACAAGCAGAGGGGTGGGAACCCGCTGCCCCAGCCAGGAGGCCTGTTTCAACCCGACATCCATTGGAATTGCCAGCAAATGGTGAAAAAAAAAGGTCAGGTCGACTTTGAATGATTATATTTACATACACACATACATGTATATACCTATATGTGTAGATATATATATATAATTTGGGGGGTACTGGGGATTGAACCCAGGAGCATTCTACCTTTGAGCTATACCCTCAGCCCTATTTATTTATTTGTTTGTTTGCTTGTTTGTTTTGTGAGTGTGTGGTACTGGAGGTGAAATCCAGGGGCCTTCTACTTCTGGGCTACACCCCCAGCCCTATTTTTTTATTTTTTATTTTGAAACAGGGTCTCACTAAGTTACTGAGAGCCCCACTTAGTTGCTGAGGCTGGCTTCCAACCTGCAATCCTCCTGTCCCAGCCTCTAAAGTACTGGGATTACAAGTGTGTGCCACCACGCCCGGCCCTTTTTATTTTGAAATGGGGTCTCACTAAGTTGCTGAGGCTGACCTCAAACCTGTGATCCTCCTATTTCTGCCTCTCAAATACTAGGGTTATAGGCATGTACCACCACACCCGATTTGAGTGATTTTATTCTTGTTATTCAATTGGCTACAGATAATGCACCCCCTTACCACTCATGCTAGGAAAAGACAGCTGGCATCCCACCAGCCCCTGGCCACATCACTGCTCCGAGGCCCAACGTCCATTATTCATTCTTCTCTTGGTCCGGTGCAAGAAGAGGAAAGACATTATCTCATGGTCAACCCTTAGGGTCACACACCTGGGATGAGGAAGGCACAAGCATGACTTTCCCTCCCCACCCCCCAGCTAGTGAAGACAGTCATTTCCTGCCAGGGAGTGGAGCAGAGACTCAGTCACTTGGTCACAGGGCTCCACACGCCAGGCTTTCTGATCTGGGGCTTGCGAAGGGCTCTGGCACTCACATACCCTCTGGCAGCTTCCTCTGTGACAAGCACGGGCATTCTCAAAGTTGGCAGTCCTGTGGGACCCTTCCTTAGAGCCCTGCAAGGCTGGGCTGGGTGCTGGGGAACCATGGGAGATGCAGCTTGCAGAGGGTGAAGGCAAAACAGAAAGAGCCTCTGAGCATTCTTCCTTGACTGTTCCTTCTGCCAAGCATTTCCCTCACCCCCAGCCTGCCCTGTCTCCCCTCTCTCAGGCAGGTCAAGGCCTCTGCATTTTGGGGGCCAGTAAACTGGAGCCAAGCCATAGCCAATGGAAGCTGCTGGTCAGACTCCAGGGGGGCTCTGCAGTTTGCCTCTCTGGGAACACCCACATTCCTTACAACTCTTCCCCTTGCAACGAGGATCGAGGATCGGAGCCTGGTGTCAGGAAGGATCAAACAGAGTCCTGGTTAATGACCAGTCAGGCAGTGGAAATCCTTATGAACTGTAAAATTTCAACAGAAACACAAGGAAAAGGAAATGCTGGCCAAGTGGGCAGAGAAACCTTGGCCTGGAAAACAGCCTTCTGGTCCAGTTTCCGCAGGGGGATTAAAGACAGATTCGGCCGCTCACATCCAGCCCTCGTTAGGGGCCTGCCACTGTCCAGGCATTATTAGCACCCACACCATGATTCATTCTGTCCTCAGCCACAATCCCGAAGGGGTGGCTAATCACATCCATTTTACAGGTGGCGGGACCATCTCAGAGGACAGCCATGACCGTGTAAGGCAGCCATGCTCTCAGGGAAACACGAAACCTGACCTTTCCCCACCCCCCATGCCAGTTCCCCATCTCACTCCCCTCACAGGCCCCTGAGCCTCCCCACTCCCCACCTGCCTGCAGGCCTGTGTCCCACTACTGCTGGCACAGTCCCTGCCCTCCACCATCCCCATCCCCAAACGTTTTATAAGAAGGGAGAAGCCAGGAACTTCAGGCCCAACATGAAGGACATTAGTAGGTGTTAGAAAAAATAGTTGAGTGTGAAATGAATTCCTGCAACCTCCTGGGCATGCTGGAACCTTCTTTTCACCATCTGACAATCCCACAGCTAATAAATCAAAGGCGGCCAGGGCTGCAATGACCAAAACAGAGATGGAGCTGGAGCCGCATGAAGCCACCGAGGGCCAGGAAAGGACTACACTCTGCCACCTGTCCCTCCCCTGTAGCGCCTGCTTCCTGAGCTCCCCTGGGTAGACCCAGAATCAGAGACGGCTCCAGGAGGGATGGTGTCACAACCAGGGCTGGGGCCCCAGTCATGATGAGCTTTCAAAACTTCTGGAAAGACAGGCCAGTTTGAGGGTCTCCAAAAAGATAGACCTCCCACTCAGAGAAGCCTTTTCTTGGGACATATTTCTGGCCAACTAAGCCCCGCCCCATGCCTTCTCACCATAAGCCCCTCTAAGTCCACCAGGCGGGGATTCCAGCCCACGGAGCAGGGGAGACTTGTCTAGAAGTTTACTCTGAGCTCACATCCTCTCTGAGCCCCATCGTACTGATCTTGTACCTCCAGGCACATTTTCAACCTGACTTCTCGTGTGCTCCTATGAGGTCCACTCTGCTGGCCTGGCCCACCCTGAATCCAAGCTCTGTAAATGCAAGGTTTGGGTCTAACCTGATTTTTGCATGCCAAAAGTCTGGCCCAGGCCCAAGCTATAGAAGGAAAGAAGAAAGAAAGGAAGAAAAGCAAAGAGATGAAACAAGGAAGGTGGCATCCTTCCACCGGGAACTGGGATTTTCCTCCAAGGAGGCCACAGAAACAATGGAAACCATTCAGCAAATACTTACAAGTACCTAGCATGCGCTCAGCACTGTTATGGACTCTGAAGGAAAGCAGGGGACAAAGTGAAGCCCCTGTTCTCATGGCGCTTCCATTCTAGAACACTTCCTAAGGGGACAGCTATTAAGGCTCTTTGGATGCAGCGACAGAAGCCCAGCTGGAATAAGCTTAAGTAAAAATGGGGAGATGTATTGATTTAAGTGATATAAACATCAGTCAAGCAGGGGAGACGCTGGCCTTTAGGTCCACAGGAGCCAGGCCCCTGCATGCCTCATAGCCCTGCATGCCTGTGGGCCAGTCTCCTTTGCTCCCTCTACAGACTCCTCTCTCTATGAGGCAGGAGGCAGATTACCTGAGCTTCAGACTCACTTCCTCAGAGCTCCATGACAAGAATAGAAAAGTGAGTTTGCCTTCCCCCACTCCAGATTGTAAAGACCTGGGGGAGGATTGTGATAAGCCCAGGCATGTCATGTGACCACACCCAGTGGGCCAATCACTATGGCCAGAAGAATTGGATCTATTAGAAGCCGCAAGGAAATGGTGCAGGACAGGGGGTAACAGATGTCCACTACACATGGGTATTATTTTATTTGCTTCTCAGATCAGCTCTGGGAAGAAGGGCAAGAAGAGAGTGTAAGTGCTATGGCCCCCTTGTCTGGCTGAGAAACTGAGGCCTCGAGAGCTTCCTCCCATCCTAATAATTGAGAAGTGGAGTCTGCTCCTGCCCAAACCCAGCCCCCACCAGTGGCCAGGCCACCACAGCCCCTGCGCCAAAAGGAAATTCAACTGGGATTTAATCCCTGCTGGGATTGAAGTGAAAAAGGGAAAGTGGATTTCAAATGTTTTGAGCAATTTCATCAAGATTGAAATGGCATTTCCTAGCATCTATCTCAGCACAATCTGTGCAGAGAGGCAGGAAGCTTTGTTTAGTTGAGACTCTCAGAACCCTGCATGATAAAATGGAAAGGGGGCTTAGCAATGTCGTCCACCCAGGTGGAAATTCACACAGGACTGGAAATAGAATAACGGCCACTATTTATCAAGAGCCGGACTCTCTCTATATATTGGAGGAACATTTATTCCCCACCCTACAGTCTCCTTTGAGAGTAAGAAGTGCCCTCAAAACCTTCTGCTTCTTCGTGCACTCCCCCCTCCCCAGGGAGGAAGACAGACTCATCTGATTGGTGGATTTGGGAGGGGAAGTGACCATGCCTCTCTTGGTTCATTCTGGGCATGCTCCCTTCCAATCAGCTGCCTACAGCCAGGGCGCCTTCCCAACCCAGGGGCCCAGACCCTGCTCATCTCTCCATCAGTTAAGTTTGAACTTGGGAGGGGAAGAGGATTTATTTATTGGCCCATCTGAGTCCTTAGCAACATATGCTATTACAGTTGTCCAACAATACTGTGATTGGAACATTCTTCTTCCCATTTTATTTGATTTATTTTTTATTTTATTATTTTAGTTCAGTTTATTGGTATTAAGGATTAAACCCAGGAGCATTCTGTCTCCAAGATCCACCCCCAGGCCTTTTTATTTAGTTAGTGTTTGTTTGTTTGTTTGTTTGTTTGCTTGTTTGTTTTGAAACAGGATCTCACTAGGTTGCTGAGGCTGGTCTCAAACCTGCTATCCTCCTCCCTCAGCCTCCCAATTGTCTTCCCATTTTAAAGAGAGGGACACTTAAGGTTAAGTGACCTGAGACCTCCCAGCTAGTCAGGGATAGAATCAGGACTCAGAACCAGAGCCTGGGCTCTGGACCTCTCTAGAACTCAGGCTTGAGGCCTCCTGGTCCAGCTCTCTCTGCATGGCACTTGGCCGGTCATCTCCCTTCATATGACGGACCCCAGTAAAGGCCATCAGAAGTCACCACTGTCTTCTAGAAGCTTGTGATAGAAACAGATACACAGAATTCACCATGAGAAAGGGATACGTGAGATGCTATGTTGTCTTGTATAAAAACAGGCTCCTTAGCTGGGCATGGTGGTACATACCTGTAATCCTGGTGCGTGGGAGGCTGAGATAGGAAGATCACAGGTTCGAGGCAAGTCTCAGCAACTTAGTGAAACCCTCAGCAACTTAGTGAGACCCTGTTTCAAACTTTAAAAAAAGCCTGGGGGCATAGCTCAGAGGTAGAACGTCCCTGGGTTCAATCCCTAGTCCAAAAGAAAGAAAGAAATAAGAAAGAAAGAAAGAAAGAAAGAAAGAAAGAAAGAAAGAAAGAAAGAAAGAAAGAAACAACAAAAGCACCTTGCAACCCATTTAAAACTAACTGTCTACCTGACAGGGTTAGTGTCTGAACAACTGATGTAAAATACACATAGAATGACTGGAACTGGACATAGCACACAGTCAGTGCCAGATACATTCTGCTACTGTAGTGATTGTGTGACCTTGGACAAGCCACCTGCCCTCTCTGGACTGTGGCTTCTTTTTTTTTTTAATTTTTTTTTTTTTTTTTTTTTTTTGCGGTACCGGGGATTGAACGCAGGGGCGTTCTACCTCCGCGCTACGCCCCTGGCCCTATTTTTTATACTTTATTTTTGAAACCGGGTCTCACGAAGTTGCAGAGGGCCTCACAAAGTAGAGAGAGAGAGAGACAAGGAGAGAGAGAGCGAGAGAGCTGAGGCTGGCCGCGAACCCATATCCTCCGGTCTCCGCCTGGACTGTGGCTTCTTCATCAGCATCATTGGTGAAAAGATGGTACCCAGTGAGGCAGGTTACATGAGGATCATATAGGAAAGTTCTGGAAAGCCTTTCTGCAATATGTCCAGCTCCAAATAAAGGCAAGGGGTTGGGATTCCTCCCTGTGCCCTACAGGAGCCCTAATGAGCTCTCTCAGATTTCCAACCCCAAACCAGGGCTTGTCTGCCTGTCAGGGGCCAGATGGCCACAGCCCGGTGGAAAGGGAAACTGGGCAGGGGGGGAGCATTGGAACTCTGGCTGGGAACTCCAGCAGGCCAAGGACTGGCCCCAGATTCACCCTAGCTTCCCCAAATCAAGAAGGGACTGAGTCAGGTGTGGTGGCACATGCCTGTAATCTCAGAACTTGGGAAGCTGAGACAGAAGGATCACAGGTTTGAGGACAGCCTCAGCAACTTAGTGAGGCCCTCGGCAACTTAGTGAAACCTCATTTCAAAATAAATAAATAAAATAGGGCTGGGGATGTATCTCAGCGTTACAATGCCCCTGGGTTCCATCCCCAGTACTACAAAAAGGGGAGCTGAGTAAATAGCTGTGGGGTGCATGAAGAAGCCTGTCAGTAAATAGATCTGCTTATATTTACTGAATGTCTAGATGTGCCCAGCATTATGAACTAGACACTGTCTCTCCTCTCGGGGAGCTTAGGGCCTGGCAAGGCCGGATATTAAACAACGTGAATTAGTATAGCCCTTGCAGGCTGTGGCAGCGAGTTTGGATTTTATCTTAAGTCCAAAGGGAAGCCTTCAAAAAGGTTTAAGCAGGGAGAAATGTGATCCGACCAACATTTGTTTCAATTACTCCGGCTGCTGTGTGGAAAAGAGATGGAGGGTGGAGTCTGCGCAGAGAGAGATCTCTGCGGGAATCAGGGCAATGGTGGTGGCGGCAGCCAAGGCAGGCGGTGGCCATGCAGATGGTGAAAGGAAGTTGGAGTGGGGGACATTTGGGGGCTGGGATCTACACAGTTTGATGTCATATTGGGTGTGGAAGGCAAGGGAGAGGGAGGTGTCAAGAACGATTCCCAGGTTTCTGGCCTGAGTGGAGATGGGGCTATTTCCGGAGATAAGGGAGAATCCTGGGTGACTTTGGGACACGGGGACTCAGGCATGCCCTGGAGACCTGCACTAAGTGCAGGGGCTGGGAGGCAGCCGGGGACCTGGTCTGCCCTCAGGGAGGAGTGGCAGCAGGTGAATGACCCAAGCACTCAGGGCGGGACAGGCAGGTACATGGGTCCCATTGCTAGAGCCCCAGCGCGGTGGCCATCAGTGGACACAGCTCTTCAGAGGACCCAGAGTCCAGACTATCTGACTGCAGGGACCTTGGTTGTCCCACACCATCCTTCCACATCCCTGATCTCACAGGTCTAGAAGTCTGGAACCTTCCCAGGAAGACTTGGATCTACCCTAGTGCACACATTCCTACAGGTTTCGGGGAGAGAAGAGGCACTGTTGGGCAAGAAGGGGACAGGGGAAGGAGGCAACCCAGGGCAGACTCCAGGGAGGAGGCGAAAGGGGCACGGAGGTGGCCTGGAAGCCCCTTGCTCAGTCTGTTTGCACAGCTGTTTGCAGGCTGGGCAGGGGAGAGTGAGTCACTGACTCCCCGCTCACTGCTCCTACTTCCAGGGAATGGAGGGGACTTGGTGACGAAGTCCCAGCCCTGGGGACCCTCCTCCTCTCTCCATCCTCCCCTGTCCTCTGTAAGGACCCGGACTTCCCTGGCCAGGCCTCTGTGAGCACCCAGACTCCCCCTGTGCCCAGACACACACCCCCAGCCACCTCCCTGAGCCTAGATCTGTGTCCCTCCTCTCTCTGATCTCTTCTGTTCTCCATCCCCCATGGCAGCCTGGACTAGAGTCACTGTTTCCGGTCCCCACCCCAACCACCAGATGGTGAACAGCCTGAGGACACAGATGGTGTCCTAGGCAGCTCTGCCATCTTTTCCATGTCTCATCTCGCACACACTAGGTACTTAATCAATGTTTAGTGGATCAAATTAAAAGGTGCTAGCCGGGCATGCTGGCACACACCCATAATCTCAGTGATTACTCAGGAGCCTGAGGCAGGAGGACCACAGGTTTGAGGCCAGCCTCTGCAACATAGGGAGAACCTGTCTCAAAATAAAAAAATAAAAATAAAAGGGCTGGGGATGTAGGTCAGTAATAGAGCATCCCTGGGTTAAATCTCCAGTACCGAACTAAAAAAGTACATAATTCACACTTCTCAAGCTATGAGAGCAAGCATCTCTCCCCTCTCTCCTCTCTTTCTTCCTTCTTCCCTCACTATCTCTCTCATTCAGTACCCTGTGACATGATGACACTCAGGCCACAAGAGAAGGATGGCTTCTCTGGGAGACCCACCCCAGCTCTGTATGGTGGAGGGAATTTTTCTCACCAGGTTCCAGGTCTACAAAATGCACCAACCAGCCTGTTTCCGGCCCCAACACTTTGCTCAGCATGGCTGAACTGAAAATGATAACAGGTGCCACTTACTGGGCACGCACAGTGCAGCAGGTGCCATGCCATTCACTTGCATTATCTGTTAATCCTCCCAATAACCCCATGACAAGGGTGTGACTGTCCCCATTTCATAGTTTGGAAGGTAGACTCAGAGGGTCAAGTGAAGCCGGTATGGTGGCACATGCCTGTAATCCCAGTACTTGGGAGGCTGAGACAGGAGGATCACAGGTTCAAGGTCAGGCTCAACAACTTAGCAAGATCCTGTTTCAAAATAAAAAATAAAGCCGGGTGTGGTGGCACACGCTTGTAATCCCAGTACTTGGGAGGCTGAGACAGGAGGATCGCAGGTTCGAGGCCAGCCTCAGCTACTTAGTGAGGACCTCCACAACTTAGTGAGACCCTGTTTCAAAAGTAAAATAGGGCTGGGGGTGTAGCTTGGAGGTAGAATGCCCCTGGGTTCAATCCCCAGTACTGCAAAATAAATAAATAAATACAAAATAAATAAATGAATAAAGGGCTGGGGGTGTATCTCAGAGGTAGAGTGCCCCTGGGTTCCATCCCCAATACCAAAATAAAAAAAAGGACAAGTGAATTCCCAGGACCATTGAGGACCACAAGATGGGTCTGTCTGCCCCCAGGTTCTGTTCCTGGCCACTACCCCCTCTAGAGTCTGTTCCCCACTGTCCCTGGGAAATGACCACATAGAGAGACCCCTAGACAGGAACCAGAAGATCAGGGGCAGAAGTCTCTCTCATAGAGCTAGGACTTGGTGGCAGATCTCCCGGGCCCTGCCTATAGCCATATGGCTTCCAGAGATCTCCCCTCTGTGACCTGGGCTGGCCCCGGGAGCCACAAGCACAGTTTCTAAAGCCCTGGAAAGAAAGATGCAACCTTCACATCAATGCAAGTAACGGTTTACCCACTTGGCTTCCTGTTAGGTTTTTTCTTCCTTCCCCCCCGGGGTGTCTCTTATCTTAAGGTTCTTAGGGGCTTTTTTGTGTTGGGCTATTTACCATTTAGTGACAGTTGGTGCCAGAAGCAGCCTTTTGGGAAAATGAAAAAGAAAAGCAAGATTAGGTGGGCCTTCTGTCCTCTGCACAGTCACCAGTGTCCAGACTAGGCTGGACAAGCAGGCCCTAAGCAATCGGTGACCACAGCCACCTCCAGCGGTCCTGCCACTGACCTCTAAATGCCACTTGATCTTCTAAATGGTGCCCATTTAGGCAAATGAAAGTGAATTGGCTTGTGCTAGGCTCCCCACAACTGCAGGAACAGGCAAGGAGCTGCAAATAGCCCGCCCAATAGATAACCCAGTGACCGCGGGGTCAGCATGGCTAATCTTGCTTTGATCCCTGAATTGGGAGCTCTGGGTTATTCGTGACTAATAAAAGTGAGAGGATCTTGCTGTAGAAACTGGTCCTTCTTCATACTTCCTAGTGCTCCTTGGAAAGACCCTTTGATGCTGCAAGATATGAGCTCCAGCTGACCCTGCAGCTGCTGCTGCGGCTTCTCCCCCCACCCCACCCCCGGTACTAGGGATTCAGCCAGGAAGGGTGTTCTACCTCCAAACTATAGCCCCAGCCTTTTTATTTTTTATTTTGAAACAGGATCTCGCTAAGTTGCTGAAGGTCTCGCTAAGTTACTGAGGCTGGCCTTGAACCTGTGATCCTCCTGTCTCAGCCTCCAAAATACTGATATTATAGGTCTGTGCCATCACACCTGGCTACCTGCAGCCACTTCTCATAAGCATTCTGCATCCTCTGGGGCCCCCATGGCATCGCGCAGCCCCAGGCCCTGGGTGCCACATCGCCCAGGACATTACCTTATCCTTGCCAATTTGCCCAGAACCCTGGTGACCTGGGATCCCATCTGTCCCTGTACCTCACTCCTCCCAGATACCAGAGCCCCAAACCCAAGTTCCACTCGGTGTTGCTGGACTGCTCATCCCTCCTGCCATTTGCTCCTGTCCCAGATGCCCATCCGCCTGGGGGACACCTACTTCTGTCCACACGTTCCTCTGCTTGGTATCCCAGAGGGCTAGGGTCTGGACTCCTAATCATCAGTCACCTGTAGGCTGGCCAGCTCCCCTGCCCATCCCTCTGGGCCTGTCCAGAGTCCAGGCTCAAGGCTGACCCAGATGTGACCAACCTGGAACCTCTGTCCAAATCTTCCCAACAGGTGCTGTGTCCCAGCAGCATAAAGTAACAGGTGTGATGAATGAACGGAGGGCACAGATGACTTGAGCTCACTCGGGAGACATTCTCCCATAGCAACCAGAGATGGTGGCATAACCAAACTGGCCAGAGAAGGAAAAAGAGTTCTCTCCCCCTGGGACCCAGGAACAGGATTCCCACAGCCAGCTGGGGCTCAGAGAGCCCTGGACCCCTGACTGCAGTGTGGTGCCACCAAAACACTTGGGAAGGGTCCAGATGGGATCCAATGGCTCCACTAAAACCCACCGGACCCAGGACTTTGAGAGCAGGAGGAAAGTCAGTGCCAAGAGAGCCACCGAGCCTTTTTCCTCTTTTTTTTGGGGGGGGGGCACTGGGGATTGAACCTAGGGACATTCTACCTCTGAGCTACACCCCCAGCCCTTTTAATTTTTATTTATTTATTTACTTATTTTTGTGGTACTGGGAATTGAACCCAGAGGCATTCTACCTCTGAGAGATATCCACAGCCCTATTTTTTAATTTTTTTTTTTTTTTTTTTTTTTTTTTT
>PVJS01014423.1:0-19438 GCA_004027185.1 Glis glis
GAAGAAAAAAAAAGAAAAAAGGTTGTAATAAAATTAAATAAAAAGTATGGCAAACTACTAACAAACTGTCATTTTAAATTTATATGGTTTTCTGGGCATGGTGGTGCACACCTGTAGTCCCAGTACTTGGGAGGCTGAGACAGGAGCATCACAAGTTCAAGGCCAGCCTCAGCAATTTAATAAGACTCTTAGCAACTTTGTGAGACTGTTTCAAAATCAAAATAAATAAATGAATAAATAAACAACAACAAAAAAGGCTGGGGGTATAGGTTGGAGGTAGAATGCCTCTGGGTTCAATCCCCAGTAGTGTGTGTGTGTGTGTGTGTGTGTGTGTGTGTGTGTGTGTGTGGCTTTATCTCTAAAGTCACCTAAATAAGTTGCTGTGGTCTTTTGTAAGAAAAAAAAGTCCTTTTCTATACTTTCTGAATCTATATTACTCTTAATATGAAGAAATAATGGGTTACTTAATTACATAAGTTATCATAAAATATTTATAGAAATGATTCCTAATGTGTGTGTGTGTGTGTGTGTGTGTGTGTGTGTGTGTGTGTTTGGTGCTGAGGATTGAACCCAGGGGTGTTCTACCTTTGAGCTATATCCCAGGGTCTATTTTTTTAAAAAAATTTGAAACAGGGTCTTGCTGAGTTACTGAATGCTGGCCTTAAACCTACGATCATCCTTTCTTAGCCTCCCAAGTACTGGGATTACAGGTGTGTGCCATCAGACATGGTCCTAAACCCGTATATTTTTAAAAACATAATGTTTTGTCTCTTTTGTAGCTTACTACAACTGGAAAATGTAAATTTATGATAATTTTATAAATTTATAATATAATACATTGGATCAGAATACTATTAGAGATGCAATATCACCAAAGTACATAACCCTACTTAACCCATATTTTATCAGGTAATTGCATCTAATCCTCACAGATGTTTTACTTTTAATTTAATTTCAACAAGTAATAACCTAGTGGGCCCTGGTCTAGCCAGCCCCAGGCACTGACAAATATTCAGAATGGTGCTGTGGCTACTATTATCTCCAAATTCTACACGTGGTAAATTCTAGGACACCTACACATGTTGGCAGATTGAATACAGGTTTACATCTCTCTCCAAGGAAAAGAATTGTAAGTCAACATAGCAAGAGACTGAAGAGCTGGATCTACTTGTGGTTTACCTTTGCTTCTCTAAAGCATTAAGTAGCAAGTGATTTTTCTCAAATGCATTTACCGAATTACTAAAGGAATTCACTATTTGATAAAATTCTGAGTGAATTTTTTTCCTACTGTGTCCCCAGTTTGTAGCGTTAAAAAAGGGAGGGGAATAAAATTAGCTATGAGAAATACTTTAAAAAATTGTGAATAATGGTATATTTTGCATGGTTTGAGCTGAGAATTGTAGACTGTCATGTCATAGCCCTTCCTTGATTTTGTTATCTAGACAGTCTAGCATTACATCCTGTGCAGAAAGAAATAATATTAGTGAAAATAAATGGCAGCAACTGCTACAACTTATTGACCACTTATTATTTGCCACGTGTTTTCCCATGTTATCTCATCTCACCTTATTAGTACCTTGCAAGGTAAAACTAGTAACTTCTTTCCTGATGAGGAAACTGAGTCTCAGAGACTTTAAATGACATTGGGGAAGGTCTGGGGAGAGAGTTTTAAGATGAGATTGTTATAAAAATTATCTAATCCACAAATTGGGGTCAGTATTAATTTATTCATTTACAGCTCTATCATTCAAACACTTTTAGGTCATAGAGATTTGAGATAGGAAATAAAGCTATTTTAAAGCAATAGTCCTTTATAATTTTTTAAGTCTAAAATCATTAGTATCCTTTTTCTTTCTTTTTTCCCACAAAATTGAAGCTTTTTTAACCCATACTTTATGTATTTTAATGACTATTCCCAATAGAAAATAGTGATGTTTCCTCGTAATTTCACTTAATTATCTTCTACAGAATAAAAGTCTTAAATAATTCCAAGGTTTTTAAAAATGTATGATTATTTAAAATTTCTACCAATAAAAGCCAAAAGCCCATGGGACATCATTTCCACTGTTACAAAATGAAGCTACTGCTTCCTACTTGATAGAATTTTTGTGACAAGGAAATTAAATGATGGGGAATTTATATGCCTTGTTATTTTTACTGACAATTGTAGGCAGAAGGATGGCCTCCCCCAAATGCCAGTGGCCTACTCCCTGTAGCCTCTGAATATCTCGGTCAAAAGGCACAAGGGAATTAAGCTTGCAGATGGATTTAACTTTGCCAATCAGCTGACATTACAATAGGGAGATTATCCTGTATTATACAAATATGCCCAGTGGTATCACAGGGGCTTCTAAAAATAGGAGAGGAGGCAGAAGAGTTAGAAACACCAAGAAATGCAACTAAGGAAGACATCAGAGTGATGCTAAATAGGAAGGATTTAACTCCCCACTCCTGGCTCTGAAGATGGAGAATGGGAGAGGAGAGCGAAGGGAAGTTGACAGCTGGTAGAAGTGGTAGAAGACAAGGTAGCATGTTCCCCTAGAGCCTCCAGAAGGAACTAGACCACAGACACTTTGGTTTGGGTCAAGAGATGTGATGTTAGGAAAGTACAATCTCCATTATATGACTGGGTGTGATTCTTTAAATACTATTACTAATGATGGCACAGGTAAGAATATCCAAAATGCAAGGTGAAAGAACTATAGGAGGGATAGATAAAAGTGCTGTGTAACCTTTAAATATAGATAATTAATTGTACTAGATCATAATGTCCTGCTGCATGGCAAAAGAGGGCAGTGTCAACATTTCCTTACTGATATTCTGAGATTTAGATCCAATTGAAAATATTTTCTTTCCAGTTTTCTCTTCTGCAGTCTCTTGAACTCTCTATTCTCATAACAAACTAGATATGTAAATATTTTGGCAGATATACACATACATGCATACATACACATACACACGTATACATAACATATGTACCTATGTACATTAGACCTAGAAATAATACATGAAATTTTGTGTGATTCTTTTATTTTTATTTCTTTCTTATAATCCCCACACACAATAGACTTGCAAATTTCTAAAAGAAGCCATATTTGTGTTCATAGAACAGACTTATTTCTCTCAATTATAAAATAATTTTTATTATGAGATCAATCATTTAGAATGTAGCTTGGGCCATTCACAAAATTTCCCTGTTGTTGCTAACTAGCCAATTACATTGCACTAGCATCTCGACTACCTGAACAGTGCTTTGAAAACAATCCTGATCTCTAGAAAAAGAGGAAGACACAAAAGACAAAAATGCACTCTGAACAAGTACTCTCACCCAGGCTCCCATTCAGTGTTTCACTGAGATTTCCTCCATGTAAAATGTGACTAAAGAAATGTCGGTTTCCCTGGTTCTTGACACACAACAAATCAGTTCTGAAAATTAGAAACAGGATTTGACTAAATGGGTATATGCTAACAAGTATAGGAAGTAATTACTGATATGACAGAAGATGAAGAACATAGAACATGGACCTTAAAATTATAGCCATGTGAAATCCCAAGCACTGGGACAGCATCATACTGCATTTCAAAAGTCACCGAAGGCAACGATCCCAGTGTAAACACTGACATTCTAAAGTTAACCTGGAGTCGTCGAGAAAAAGTTCAATTATATTCAGTTGTATTTGTTTCAGAAGGCAAGAAAATACAAACAGATTTTAGCAAGACCTTTACCTTCAGGACTGACATTTAGTAGGTAATATCTAATGGCGAAATCATGGCCAAAGGCAGTTTGCGGACTTCATCTCAATGAATCACTGGTTTGAATAAAAATAAAATAAAATAATAAATAAAATAAACCATGCTGACTGCTGTTGGCTCTCAGCTCCAGTTTATCCTTAAGTTGCAACATACATTTTTCAGATGCCTTTTCCAGATTTATTTTTTTAATTTTTATTTTTTTTATTGGTGCATTTTACTAATACATCTTGATGGTTTTCAGGGTGGTAGAAGAATACATGCACACATCTGTCAATTAGAACCTCCCCCGATTCCCACCCTGTTCCCTCCCCCTTCCCTCCTTCTTGTGCTCAGCATAGTGATGGACTTTGATAAGTTTGTGTATGTACATCCTGTGCATTAGGGTGTTTTCCCCTTCCACGCTCCCATCTCCCTCAGATCACCTTCTTTACTCATCTGAGGTTTTCTCCATCTTTGTCTGGAGTCCCTCCTATGCCCTATTCTCCCTAGCTTCCACATATTAGGGAGAGCATCCGACTTCACTTTTTGTGTCTGCTAATCTCACTTAGCATAATGTTCTCTAATTCTGTCCATTTCCCTGCAAATGACGTAATTTTGTTCTTCTTTATGGCTGCATAATATTCTTGATAGACTGCCAATGGATGCCCTCCTTGTAATGTAATAAAATATATTTGTATTAAGACACTACGTTTATGGAAATGTTTAAGGTATCAATAGAAAACTGTTATGCTATAATTATTACATAAATTATTATGTTTGTTATGCTTCTCTCAGTTATAAAGTGCATAGGTTTTCAAGCATGTCTATTTCTTACTAGGAGATAGGATGGTAGGAGTAAGACCACCTCTCTTCCTTTCTGAGTATGGGGGAGCCCCCAGTAGCAGCAGACAACTTAAGAGCACGTGAGGCCAATAGTCCAACTGTTACATTAACAGATCAGGAGCAGAGACTGGCTCAGGGCCCTGGATCAATAGCAGAATCCTGGTGTTTGGATAAGTGTGACTGGTTTAACTATTGCTGCCCTGGCCCCCTTCTCCTCTTTAATCCTTTCCAACACCAATGTCACCAATACTAAAACTCCTGCTTGAATATATAACAAACTCCCATTTTTCAGATAGGATACCAACAGATGAAAAGCAGCTATACTATAATACAATATTTATTAAAAAGGTGTACTTAATTTGTCTGGAAAATTCAGTCATCCAGCAATGCTAGCCAAGTAAAATGTACTGTTCGATCTAAGCGTTGGTACTTAGACTGAGACTATAACAAGGATTTAAGACACTGTCAGCAAAAACTCTCCTTAGCAATTAAAACTACTTTGATAGTTTTCTAAGAGCCATAATGCAGGGAGCACTGACTTCACTCAGTTTGCAGTGTGACCTAAAGGAAGGAGACAGTGGACACGCTTAAACATCATGCCAGGTTCCTCTGGCACCATGAGCAGATGACGGAGTAGGTTAATATCTCCAATCCAATTAGGACAACATTCTAAAGTGAACATTTATTCCCCAAGTCCAGCAGCATGCAGGTTTTCAGTGAACAAAGTCCATGATTCAGTGCTGCCACTGCCTGTGAGATATACCACTGATGTTTTATAATCACAGTGTTTCTTTCCTTTTCTAAAATACTTTTTCTAACAAACCAAGACACTGAATCACAGAAACATTAACTATGGTTTTACTCCAGAAGTCATTGCATTTATTTTTTCTATATAGAGATTTTTACCCTCAGGTATAAAAAAAAATCAGGTCTTTGGGGATACAATCCTTTTTTTTTATTTATGGGGACAAGGTGGGACATTAATGTGCTGAATAGATGCTTTTATAATTGATTTCCTCTTTATTGAGTCCTTATCTTTCCCATCTGCTCAGTCCATAGTTCCCAGTGAACTGTTCCCCTGAGAAGATTAAATCATCTATTTTGAATGGCTGAAGTTATTAAAAGAAATACATACATACATACATACATATACACATATGTATATGTGTATATAGTCACTCTTATATTGCATGTGCAATAGATTGTTTTTTCTCAATTTTCATAGAAATGATCCCCAAATTATGGGTGAGTTGTCTAAAAATTAATTAATAGGGCTAGGGTTTATTGAAAGACTACCATGAACAAAGAAGAGAAAGGAGAAAGCCATAGGCTTTGCAGTCAGTCAACCTGAATTTAAATGACCCTTATGGTTTTTTCTATCTGTGGGTTTAGTCAAGTAGTGTTAACATTCTTTTTTTTCAGCTGTAAAAGAGGAACAAAATATTTATTGAGATAGATGATCAAAGCCAATTTATATAGACTGATAAACACTGTGTCCCAAACTCAATAAATAGACTAATTTTATATTATAAATAGAACAGTTATGTAGTATGTATATATATATATATATATATATATATATATAGAGAGAGAGAGAGAGAGAGAGAGAGAGAGATGTGTGTGTGTATATGTGTCTATGTCCGTAAATGCGTGTGTGTATCAGATTCAATATTTGAACTTGCTTATAGTGAACTCTTTTTGACCTGCAAAATATATGTCTCCCTCCATTAAGGAAATTGTAATCTCTTATAAAAGGATTGGCACAGGGCACAAGATTGTTGCCAATTATTGATAATAACAAGACATTGCATTTCCTACATTAAGGGTGATCACAATATGCTGGTCATATGTGTGAGAGGCATAATAAATGTTGGAGGAACTTAGAGATTTTTCATTAATGAATCAGGTAAATTTATTTTTTATCAGAGTTGATAGGGAAAGGTTATAAAATAAATGCTTGAGTTATGAATACATTTAGATAATGACCAAAATGTCTCTAAATATAATCTGGGAGTAAAATATTTCCTTCATAAGTGTTAAAGATGAGGATGAGGGCAATTTCTCTGGAGTAACTGAACTCAAATGAGCAAATAATATGTATCTTTCATCATGATGCCATGGGCTTCTAGAATCTTCATCCTAAAAATCAAAATGGAAAAGGAAAGCTGAGTAGGGATCTATACATAAAATACCAAAAGACATCTAAATTTTCAAGCAGTGTTGGAAAAGTAGCTTTAAGAGATCATATTGACTGGGCAAGATGGTGCATGCCTTTAATCCCAGCTATTCAGGAGGCAGGAGGATCACAAGTTCTAGACAAGTCTGGTCAACTTAGTAAGACCTTTCTCAAAATGAAATATTAAAAGGTGTGTGAAGCCAGACATGATGGCACATACCAATAATCCCAGTATTTGCAAGACTGAGATAAAAGGATTGCTGTTTGGAGGCCAGGATCAGCAACTTAGCAACGCCCTCAGCAACTTAGTGAGACCCTATTTCAAACTACAAAGTAAGAGCCAGGCGTGGTGGCGGGCCCATGCATGTAATCCCAGTACTTGGGAGGCGGAGACTGGAGGATCACAGGTTCCCAGCCAGCCTCAGCTACTTAGTGAGCCCCCCCCACAACTTAGTGAGACCCTGTTTCAAAATAAAGAATAAAAAATAGGGTTGGGGGTGGAGCTCAGAGGTAGAATGCCCCTGGGTTCAATCCCCAGTACTGCAAAACAAAACAAAACAAAAACACTAGAAAATAAAATAGGGTTTAGTGGTGTAGCTCAGAGGTAGAATGTCCCTGGGTTCAATCCCTAGTACCACACACACACACACACACACACACACACACACACACATACACACACACACACACACACAAAGGTAGAGCCTTGTCTGGCCTGGACAAGGACCTGTACTGAATCCCCAGTACTGGGAAAGGAAGGAAGGAAGGAAGGAGAAAGAAAGAGAGAAAGAAAAAAGAGAGAGAGAAAGAAGAAAGAAAGAAGAAAGAGAGAGAGAGAGAAAGAAAGAAAGAAAGAAAGAAAGAAAGAAAGAAAAAAGAAAGAAAGGAAGGAAGGAAGGAAGGAAGGAAGGAAGGAAGGAAGGAGGGAGGGAGGGAGGGAGGGAGGGAAGGAGGGAGGGAAGGATGAAGGGAAGGGAAGGGAAGGGAAGGGAAGGGAAGGGAAAGAAAGAGAGAGAGAAAGAGAGAAAGAAGAAAGAAAGAAAGAAAGAAAGAAAGAAAGAAAGAAAGAAAGAAAGAAAAAGAAAGAAATTAAAAGATTATACTGACTAGCTTACTATTTACAATTATACTGATGATAGAAAATAACAGCTTATCTTGGTCTACAATGTGTTATTAAATTGATGTTTAGTAAAATTGCCATAGCCAGTAAGCTACTTAAAAATAATATCTATGCATATATGTATGTACACATACACACACATTCCTCCCAATTATTAAAATCTATACATTAAGAAAATTGATTTTTAATTTGCTGATTAGTTGCCGTTATCTTAACCATAGACATGTACCTCCTCCTGCATTGTTTGGCAAGAACTGTTCCAGAGTAAAGTTCAGGTTGTGAGTATAAATACTAAGACAGCCACTTTGCTTATACATTATTTTTTTTTTTTTTTTTTTTTTGCGGTACCGGGGATTGAACGCAGGGGCTTTCTACCTCTGCGCTACGCCCCCGGCCCTATTTTTTATGCTTTATTTTGAAACCGGGTCTCACGAAGTTGCGGAGGGCCTCACTAAGGAGAGAGAGAGAGAGAGAGAGAGAGAGAGAGAGACAGGGAGAGAGAGAGTGATAGCTGAGGCTGGCCGCGAACCCGGATCCTCCGGTCTCCGCCTCCCAAAGTACTGGGATTACAAGCGTGTGCCACCACGCCCAGCTCAGCTTATACATTTTAAGAAGGCTTTTCAATGCCTTTGTGCTAAAATAAGAATATGTGTAACAAGTAAGAAGCTGGCAAAGAAAAATGTTAATGTTCAATTTGAGCAAAATGACTGCTACACACTAAATTTAAAAATATCATAAGCAACATATTTAATGCCAATGAACAGAAACACTCCATGTATAATTAATATTTTTATATTTTGAGGTCTTAAGTATTATTTAACTTATATACAGTTCAACACCCTTTTTCACAGTATTTTAATTTTCGGTCAGTTTATTATCTTGAACTGCTTCTTTATGAATAAACTGCATGTTTAGTTTACCTGGTCATAAAATTTATACGCCCTTCTAATTGCTGAAATGTAGCTGGGCAAATTTGTTTCACTTCAATTGGTAATATATTGTCTTATGGTATATATATAATGGGATAAAACTTGAAAATACTAGTTGAAAATGAATTTTTCAGTGCTTGCAGAAACACTGGCTATTCAGTTTTTGAGGAAACCTAGAAGTTCAGTATATAAGGAAAACTATAAGCAATAATTAATAGATTTGAATCTACACATAAATCTTAAGAAGATAAAATGGCTTACCATCGATAAATTATTACTCTCATTTGTCTGGTAAAAGTCATATAATTGCTGGATGCAGATCAAATAACTTAAAAGAACATGAAATACAAAAACTGACACATATTTACATATCAAATATAAGCTTTCCTCTAAATTTTTATTGTAGTGATTTTAATATTTTGTTACTCTGTTTTGTGTGAATGGTGACACTTGACTTTTTCTTTCTCTGGTATTGAATTATTTCATGACTCTAACTTTTAAAGCCATCAGAGAAGGAAAACATGGATTTTATTAAAATTTGGATATGAGTGAACTTATTGCCTTTGAAACAAAAACATTACTAAACAAGTGTCTATTATGCAAATCATTACCATTTATAAACTACTCATTTTGTGGCAATGGCAGTAAAACTGATATAAAATGAAAAGAGCCAAGTAATCTGTTATTTTCTTTTTTTAACCATTCAGAAAATGTCCCAAAGGGTGTTTGAAAGGAAGGGGGAGAATGCACCATGCTTAGACACACTGAAGTGGAGAAATAAGTTTAGCAAGTCATTATTATGGAAATTGCACTTTTTGAAGAAAATTTGTTATGGTAATATAAATAAATTATGATTACTCATGGTCAAAATTCTTAACATACATTTTTACACATTTTTATCTAAAGATTCTAATAGACATATGCACACAGTAGGCACTTACTAAGGTTGGATAATTACAAAACTGATATATTAATAAATGGCACGAGAAAATGCCTAAAGTGGGAAATGAAGAGTCCCAGAGTTGAAGAGAGCTCATTTGAGAGGAAGAGGCCATTTTGTGTGAATATAGCTCTGTGAAATTGTATGATTATAATCAGGGAAGACTGAGGTACTATAACCATGCAGCAATACTTGGGGCAGACCACTGCACATGCGGTCAGCTCTGCAGAAGGTTGTACAAGAGTCTTCTGGGAGATAAGAAAGGCCGTTTTAAAATATATCTAGACCAAGAGAGGAAGTGATTTACAAGGGCATAAAAGAAAACTGTGGCAAGATGGAAAGAGAACCCTGGCCAGTTACGAACATGGAAAAACTACTTTGACCATTTGTACAAACTCCACCATCACACTGGAAAACGAACATCAGGATGCTTAAAAGGGTTACTCATAAATAAAGCAAATAAACAAGCTCTTGTTTGTATAATATGTAAATTTTGGCATTTTAAGAACTAACAGTCTCTGCTAAACTCAAGCTGCCAATTACTGCTTTAATCTATTCCACAGCCAGTGATATTAAAAAGAGAATAAGCAAAACCACAAGAAACCACTAACTTATTAAAAAGCTGAGCAAATTTTCTTAGTTAGATTTTGTCTATTTTTATTTTTGTTGAATTTGCCTTACATAGACTCTATTTTCCTTTGCAACCCCAAAGTTTGGCAGAAAAATATTTTGTTTATATATCATACCTGATATCAGGTCCTTATGGTTTACAGTTTTACTTCAATGGGAGGGACTGTGAGTTGATTTCCAGAATGGGTTATTAAGTTCACACTCTTTTAAGCTTTTGTGACATATAGAAATAATGGGTCAATTGCATTTTAGTGATTTACTCTGGGTAGATGATCAGCAAAGAGATAAAAGAAGCAAGAAATGAAAACGAATAGTACCTGTGCATAGCCTACTTACATAATCTGCATATTTGACTAGGACATCATTGCTTTCCATGAAAATCATTTATTTTCTGTTTATTAAGATTTGAAGTCTAAGAGAAAGGCCCATTTATTTTGCCTGAAAATATGGTAGTGCCAATCACACACAAACAGTGAGAGAAAAATTCCTAAGTATAAATGAATGCACCCATTTCAGAAAAAAAGAATAAATGCTAAGTATTTTTATTTTTTCAAAGCTTTATAAAATTGTAGGGAAAATTAATCTTCTATAAAACATCCACTGTATTTGAGGTAGGTATATTAAAAGTAAAAGAAAACCCTGTCCACTGAACTTTTTCCCAAACCCTTAGCTCTACCAGACACAGAGAGAAAAAGAGAAAGAAAAAAAAAAAAGAATTAAAAAGCTTAAATCTGCTTCCCACCGGTTTTCTCTGAGGTTAATTAATTGTTGCTAATTGCACTGTGCAGAAGCCAGAGACAAGCATTGTCAGAGATAATGCAGTGGAAAGGAAAAGGGAAAAAGAGAGGAGTTTGTGAAATTTGAACTTTGAGAAGTTTTTCTCTTTCTCCCTGTGCTTAAGATGCAAAAATAGGTAACACAATATTAGGGGAAGCACACATCATGAAACAAGAAACAATTAAGTATTTTTAAAGACTCCTCAGTAATTACATGCGTATCAATTAGCCAAGTACAAACTTGGCAATTCTTTGTTTACTTGAGCAGTGTAATATTCAAATTCTGCAATTCAGTCTCCCAAATTCATTTTGAGGGTAATGGGTGCAGTCATAACCAAAATGCATTATCTTGCAACCCTAGTAGATTTTTCATGCTGGGGTTAAGCGTAATGGTGACAAATAATAATTTATGAAAGATTATTTCCTTTCATAAATGTACCTGCCATTACTCAAAGAGAGCTTCAATTCATGAAGTACTTATTCCTGTCATAACCATTTTGCAAGTGAGGACATGGAGACAGCGGGGTTAAATATTTACCCAGGGTCACAGGTAATAAGTAGTAGAACAGAGATTTGAGCACTATACTATTCTGTAGCAGCAACTTTATCTCATGTTTCTCAAAAAATAGATATTGGAAGAGATAAATGCCTTCTGTGGTTATGATGATCAGTTAAAATTGATGAACTGATACTAGATTTCAAGAGATAAATCAAACATAGGCATTTGGGGAAATTTTGGAGAAGGAATTTTTTTAAAAAACTCAAATTTTCAAAGTACCCCTATTTACATATTCATAATTTAAAAGATAATGTTGGTCTAAAGAGGGCCAGCATATGTCACTACTCAGAAATAGCCATAATTCTTACAAGGGAAAGGGAAAATTTGATTTTTCCATTTCCATTTATATTCTTATCCCTAAGATTAGAATATATGTTAGAATTAAACAGATTTAGGAATACATCAAATTTCCTATAAATATTGAATAGGGATAATTATAAACTTGAGAAAAATGAGTTGAAAGAAAAAATATCCAGTCAGCCAGACTGGCTAACTATTCTTGCCTCTGTAGGCAAAGACTGTTCAAACATACTTTAGAATAAATGAAAAAACGACAAAGGAATCTACATTTGCACTGCCCATTCTTCTATGTGTAGATAGGCGTTTCTTAGTTATTTGTATGTAGGTATAAAATGTCATGAAACCCAAGCCCTTTTTAAAATGTTTTCACTGTGGGAAATATGCATGATATAATTTACCGCTTTAACTTTTTAAGTGAATAATTCAGCAGCATTAAGTATATTCATATTGTGTAACATCACCACTATCCCTCTCCAGAGATTTTTCATAGCATCTATTTTTAAAGATGAAAAAAAAAATGTACTAAGAACTTAAGGCCTCAGGTGGTTAGCTACAAATTTTAGATACAGGCATTTATTTTCATTTCCCTGGGGAATAAGAATCCCAAATTACTTATGACTACATAATCTCCATCACTTCCTAATATTCCTAATATGTGGCCATTTATCTTTTACACATAAGGAATAAAATATCTACTTAGATTTTTTTTTTTACTTTCATCAATGTAAAACGCTCCTGGAACTTCCTATCAAAGCTACACTCATTTCAATCAGAGAAAGCAATTTTAATTTGTTACCGTTGCAAATCATTTTGGGGATTCATTGAGGTGAAACATATTCTATATACAGAACAATACAATTCTATATTTCAGATAATTCCAACCTCTGGCTTAGTTGCTTTCACCTGTAAGCTAAAAAATAAAAGAATATTCGCCGAGTCTTTGAATTGAATGGCAATGGCAAAATGATATGCAGGTAAATATTTCAACATGGAAGGACCTAAAATTCTCATTTCTTTTTTTTTCCTGTCTGAGCTAATTTATTCTAAAGAATAAAACTGGAAGAATCCTGTTAGTGGGGAAAATTTAGGGGTTCTTTCATTTTTCATAGCTAACATCATCTCTAACTGGCTTTATTGGTTTTTAAAAAGATGTCCGAACAAAGAGCAATAGATTCTGTGTCTTCTTTCACTTTTGAAAAGATTTTGACATATTCATTAGGGTTTCTTAAAATTGTACTTTATAAAATAATTTGAAGGCAACACTGTTGAAATCATATTACTCTTCCTAATCTAGAATATGAAATAGTGATCCTCTTTTAGAGTTATTGTGCTGGCACAAAATTACAAAGTTTATACTCTCCTTTGCATCTGTGAAGTAAAAATAGTTTGCTTGCCAATATTCATATTCCCCAAACTCAAACTATTAACCTAATTTACTGCTTGCCCAAAATTTTAAGCTTAGAATGCTACTTCAAAGTCACTCTGCTATATGTCATCTTGCTATTTTTAACTAAGCAAAGGGCATTTTATTATCCAATTATGGCCTTGAACCTCCTTCCAGAATCTGTAATACTAATATCTCAGATTTGAATCATATTCTAGACTTCAGATTAGATATATATTGCCCTGGTTCTTTGTTAGAGTATGGTATAAAGCTAGAATATTCCTTCACATTTAAATTGATAATTTGTGTTAATAATATATTCTGCTTTTCAAGTACTTTTCCCAAAGAGAAATAGGTACTAATTTTCAGAAAAGCATTAATATGTGTCCAGAAACAACCACATAACCATTTTTTAGTATTTTTTGTAGCATATGCAATAAAATCAATTTTTTAGACCTCCACAGGTCACCTGTGGCCTGCTTGAGGTTTATAGTAAGTATTCCCCTAATAATGTAGTTATAAATTCGTAAATGAATTAATGGTCTCTAATTTCTTGGGTAGAGTGTAATACTAAAAGGAATTCTTACATAAATGTGAAGATGCTTTAAAAATTTCATTCTCTTGAGTTGTGCTTTAAAACTTATCTTTTTATCAATAACAAAACCTTAAAATAAAGGTTGAAATGAAAAATCTCACCAAGGCAGTATACCTTAGATCTGCATATTATGAATAGGAATCCAGCCTTCTAAACCCTGATGGTGACACACACACAGGGAAGATAGGATTAAAAGGCCATTTTGAGCCGGGCATGGTGGCGCACACTTGTAATCCCAGTACTTTGGGGGGCAGAGATGGGAGGATCCGGGTTCGCGGCCAGCCTCAGCTCTCTCTCTCTCTCTTTCTCTCTCTTTCCTTGTCTCTCTCTCCCTCCCTCCCTCTCTCTCTCTCTCTCTCTCTCTCTCTCTCTACTTAGTGAGGCCCTCCGCAACTTCGTGAGACCCGGTTTCAAAATAAAGTATAAAAAAATAGGGCCAGGGTGTAGCGCGGAGGTAGAATGCCCCTGGGTTCAATCCCCGGTACCACAAAAAAAAAAGGCCATTTTGTTATCGTAGTGGTTGTTGATGTTTTCTTTCTTGCATATATCCTGTTTGTATATTTATTCTGAGTCAGAATTACATTTATTTTCCAATATAATATGATTAATCTCACCTGTTGAGTGGGTTCCTTTAAAATTTTATGCCTGCCAGACTCAACATTCTTTATCAAGTTTCTAGGACTCTTATAATCTTATTATTTTTTTCTTCCCAATTTTTATCTATTGTTGTTCATATAAGTTATAGTAATAATTCAAGACTCAACTCACACAATACTTCAGCAAGCCTTTCTTTGCCACCTTCTACCCACCACACCAGCCCAGTAGCTGGGCTAACTAGACCCTCGCATCTGTTCCATAGGGACTTTGCCACGAAGTGCATGTGCAGTAGCTGTCCCTGCCAACACCCCTGGCCCCCATATCTGGCAATGAATGCCAGAAAATGTATTTTAAATTTTGTTTATTTTGTTTGTTTGTTTTTGGCACTACTGGGGATTGAACCCAGAAGCATTCTACCCCTGAGCTACATGCCCCAGCCCTTAATTATTTATGTACATATTTATGTTTTTGAGATAGGATCTTCCTAAGATACTGAGGCTGGCCTCAAACTTATGATCTCCTGCCTCATCCTCCAGAGTAGATGGGATTACAGGCATGCACAACTGCACCTACTTGTTTTAAACTTTAATAGTTCTATTGTTTTTAATTTAAAAGCTCCCTGGGATGAATATTTTATTAGACCATTTTTTGTAGTGATCGCTTCTACCTTATTACACTAAGGTACCGTATTTGATAATAGGTAGTTGCTGACTCAACTGTATTGTGTTACAATAGAGTAAATATCTTTCTCAATAAGTGGTAGAGATTTAAAAGCCAATATTTTTATAACCAATTGTGATATCTATCATTGATAAAGAAGAGAGGAGAGGTAAAAGACATGGTAGTCTTGCCCTGACTGGTTCATAGATTCTCAAATGGGTGGTGCCACCTCTTGGTGGTGGGGGGTGCTAGAACAAAATACACACACATAAAAGAACATAACTTTTGCAACTGAATTTTTCTGTTTATTTGTTTAAAGAAGATACATTTCTGGGGAGGGGATAGTGCTAAGTATTTTTTTTTTTCTGAAGGGGTGGGGGAGTAAGCCAAAAAAGTTTGTGAATCTATAGATGTTCTGGGGATTAAAAAAAAAAAAGTACCAATTAGATCAAGGCATCAGTGTTTGTTTGTTGTTTTTGTTTGTTTAGGGGGTGCTGGGGATTTAGACTAGAGCCTTATGCATGCTAGGCTTGTACTCTGCTACTGAGCTACATGCCCAGTCCATCAATGTTTCTCAAATATTGAGAATCTGTGCAGTGGAGTGAAACTCAGCAGTAGAGCTTAGGCATCTAAGAGAAAGCATGAATGAGATGTGTTTGTGTTTGTATGTGTAACAGAGAAAGAGGAAAGATAAATAACAAAATATCCACAAGGAAAATTACCCATTTCCAAATTGTTTCTGGGTTCAGATTTTCTTCACCTCTGTTATGTGGGCTGCACCATACCTCAATACTAGCTCTATTAACCATAAATATTTCTGTGGTCTTCCTGTGAATTACAAAACCTTCTACATTAGATTTCTGCAGAAAAGCACTGTCTTCTCTATTCCCTACTCTACCATGCCATTAAGTGTTTTTACTTTTCCTCCTCAAACTGGCTACATTTTTTCTTAAATGTGAATGAAATTAGTCATAACATCAACTCCCTGAACATATAACCTTACTAAAATGTAGGAGAAAAGCAAATGAAATATACAGCTTGCTTAGCATAAAAGAGAAATGGGTCTTCCTTTTCAAATACTATATTGTTCTAAATATAAACTTTATTATTCTTATACCTTCTCAAAGTGAGTTTTGAAGTCATGCTGTCTTATCCATAGAATTGGCTTTATTTCCAGGCAAACAAAATTCTGTTATATAAATAATTAAGGTGAGATGGTGCAAGTTCTGATGATTATTCAAGCAATTTAATGCAAATTTGAGGTCAAGGTACATGTGCTTTCATTCCCTTAGACTACAAACTACACAATATTTGACTATGTCCTCCTGAATTCTTCGTATGGGAAGACCACAGTAACAGAGTTCTTCACAGTGAAAGCAAAATCAGTTGTGATTTAGAGTTCAAATATATTTAAGAATGGAAATATTTCACAGTGGGCAGCAGTGTTTGCACTGGTGGAATTCACTTTATCTGATGTAACCCTAAAGTGTCTCCTACAGACTTCCTCCTCAAAGGAATAAACAAACAAAAATGAAAATCCTTGTGTCTTGGGCTTCTGTTTTATCATGAAGCAGCCAAGCTTTGTATTATGTGTTTGTTGTGGCTCCCTGTAGATCTCTGTATCATAAATTTTTCAAACTATTCTTGGCAAGTAAAATAAGGCTCTCCTTTAGTGCCTTTTTCTAAACTAGATCTCCAGAGAATTTGGATGATAGGTTTAGATTTCAGTCAGGAGTTAACCCCACTGAGCCTTAAAAATGTGTTTCCACCTACACACATATGGGGAACTGTACTGATTTAAAAGTTCTATAACCTATGATATACAAATTCAGGCATAGTTGTGGAAGGGTCCTATGTTAATTATAAAAATGCTAGTTATTGTTAAAGAAAAAAAATTTCAGGGTCTGAGTACAAAAAAATTACTTGTCAAGAAACAGTCTAGTATAGATATTTCTGGACCTTGGAAGGTGGGGGGCAGTGATGGTTGGAATGGCTCCATTCAGAGATCCAGGAGGATGGACATAGTGCTGTTTTCAAAGACACAACTTTCAAAGTTTCCTTGGAGGAGGAGGGAGACATCTAGTAAACAGATGGAAAAAGAGGATGAATTTTCACTTGCTTTTTAATCACCTTGACCAAGAAGAGACAATCATTATTTGTGCTTGTATTTCTTTCCATGTGAACTTACCTGTTCACACCTAAATGCAAAGAAACTTTGTAAATAAGGACTTTGTCTGAGCAACTGCTTCCCAGCATTAACTCTGCATCAGGAAAAAGAGAGTCAAAGCTTTTGGTGGATAGGTAGCCATTTTAATCAGCCTTTTATTTGAAATACCTTTGGAAAGTCAGGATAATCCTTGATCTCTCATTGTATAGACAAGGAAACTAAGCTAGGCCCACTTGCCTAAGGCTGTTCAGCTGCTCATGATAGAGCTGCTCACAGGCAGAGCAGAGACCCAGAAGTCAATAGATATTCCCAACATTTATTTTGTAAAACATTTTTGGAAATATAATGACCTCATATTTGTCTGGATGAATTGTTATTTCTTTTTTCATAGAGAAGGAAACCTGATACTTTTTAACAGATAATAAGGAAGATGTAGTTTTTAAATAAATATTAGTTTGAGAGACAAGTGAAACGTCCAAGTTTAACATAGTCCAGAGCTGTGCTCTCCTGTAATAGTCGTCTCTAACTATATGAGTCTATTTAAATTTAAATTAAATAAAAAATAATAGTTAATTTCTCAGTCATGCTATCCACATTTTGATTCTCAATAGCTCCATGTGGCAATTGGCTATCATATTGATCAGTGCAGGAAAACATTTTAGCCATTCAGAAGGTTCCAACTGATGGTGCTGGGTCATAGGTTGGTATTTCTTCTACTCTCCTCTGGTCTGTGATCTTTGGTTCTTAATACTTCTATTCCTAATAATTTATTCTTAGAATTGTGTTTCTGATTTTCTCCACTGATTATTATAGACAGGCTTTTAGCAAAGCAGTAGAAGTGAGGTAAGAGGCAAAATTACAATTCATTGTAAAACTCCAAGAAAGATGCATTACACAAATTTGTACTGTTTTAGTTTCAATTTTGACAAAATTGGTAATTGTCTTATGCTGTAATATAAAAATAGGACTGTAAGAAGTTAAACTCACATTATTGTACAAAAACTTTCTAGGACATTCTATTATAAAATCAGGGGACTGCATAATAAGGAAAGTGTCCTCCACGAGATTTGGAAAGACTGCTGCCGTTCCCTTTTACCTTTGTTGAAGTTGCCTGAGGCCAGGGATTCATTTTCCACTTTCCACATTAATGAGTATCTTTCCTAGACCTCTCAAGGGCATTGCTAGTATCTCAGGAATAAACAGCTTAACTTCTGTCTCTGGCTCTGTAAATGGTCATGCTCTTGTTCCTCTCACTCATACCAGGGAAAGAATGATTTAGAATATTCAATTATTTTGACTATTCCTTCAAATTATACAAGGTGACCTCAAGTCAAAGGTGATTCTGTTTATAACTCTTATAAAAATATACATACATACACACATATATACATATACATATACATACATATATATGTGTGTGTGTATATATATATATATATATATATATGTAGAAAGAGAGAGGTCATAAGGGAGAAAGAACATAAATGACCAATTATAAGAACTGGAAAATCATGTCAAAATTAATATTTTTCTGATAATGGGCATGCTGATCACTGTCATTTTCTAAGCTTGGATGTGCATGTCTTGGACTCCTGATGTGTTTGTTTTTGTGTTTTTTTGTTGTTGCTGTTTTTTCCTGATGTAGTTTGGTAAGCAGTTCTAAGGCAGTATCTGAGTTATTGCACTATTATCACATTCACTAGACCTTGTCAGGCATGGCAACATGACTCAAATGGACAATTCCCTGCTTTGCCACTCAAATATAAGTGAATGTTGTGTTTCTCGAGTAACAATTTAAAGAACATTGACTACTTGAGAAGAAATACCCAAGATGGTGAGAGAACTGAAAAGACTATGGATGCCAGCAGAAGGAATCAAATGCCCTTTTCCTGGAAAAAAGAAATCCAGGAAAGGACAAAATAAGCTTCTTAACATGTTTGTGAGTCTATCATAAAAAAGTGGTTCTGCCGGGCGTGGTGGCGCACGCTTGTAATCCCAGTACTTTGGGAGGCGGAGACCGGAGGATCCGG
>PVJS01014423.1:19538-31281 GCA_004027185.1 Glis glis
AAAAAAAAAAAAAGTGGTTCTACTTAGTCTGTGCAATGTCAAACATCTAGATGTGACAAATGGGTGGACATTCCCTAGCGATGGAGCTACATCAGTGTGTGTGAAATGGTTGGCAGTGTCCTCATCCTACACAGGTTTTGGTTCAAGCATCTACTTGTCCACCTATTAGGCAATTTTGAAGTATGGATTTTGGGGGCAGTGGTTTTCTCCTAGAAGTTTCTATCCCTCCATTTTCTTTTTGTCAAATCCTATCGTTAATCACTAATTTTGAGCAAATGACAATTCAGAGTAAGATTTAAAGAGATGTAGCAACCTAAGTAGAATTGATTACTAAATCATATTTATCTATCCTCATTGTTTCACAGTGAGTAAACTTAAAAAACAATGACTTCAGAGTGAGTAGACTTAAAAAACAATGACTTCTCAGAAATAATTGTTGGTTTACAATTTTATGTGAGTCTCTTAGACTTTTTTTTGTCATTTTCAAGACCCCAAAATTGAATCCACGGGTTTGCTAGATTTTCCTGTCATTTTGATCTTTGTTCAATTTAAACTGACCTTTTTATGGTTTAACAGGAAAAAAATATATATTCTCTTCCTCTTCATATTTCCTGCTCTTATCTAGTTTCTCTTAATATTGAAAAAATTGAACACACAGAGGGAAATACATATGGGCACATGTATTTACATAGAATCCCATACCTCATACTCAAAGAGCAATAATAATAATAATATAAAGCAAGGCATAATTCTGAAACAAATAAACTAGAAATAATGAAAAATGATGATGATCCTTTGTTTATATTACAGACAGTCCCATCTCTTGAGTACTGTGAGATATATGCTAAGTTTATTGCCTTTATCACTGATTGTGAAGGCTTTCAGTACACCTATTAATCTGGCCTGTTTTTTTACACCTTGAATAGAATTTTTCTTTTAAAACATGTTAGGTGACAATATCAGTTTTTAATTTTAAAGTTATTTATCTCAATTAGAACTCTGTTTTATTTTTATACAGCTTGTCATATCCATGGGATCCACATCTGTGGTTTCACCCAAGTCCAGTTCAAAAATATTTGGAAAAAAAATTGCATCCATACTGAACATGTACAGATATTTGTATTGTTATTATTACCAAAATAACATGCTATACCAATGAATTACATAGCATTTACATTGTGTTTGTTATTATAAGTAATCTAGAGATTATTTAAAGTAAGCAGAAAGATATGCCTAGGCTATATGCCAATACTACATCATTTTGAATGAGGGATTGAGCCTCCCCATATTCTGGTATCTATGGAAAATTCTGGAATTAATCCTCCCTGGACACTAAGGGAAACCCATATAAGTTTATTTTTCAGACACATTATTAAAAATTTTAAGTTACTCATTCTATTCTCTATCTCACTGTTTGGTGTTATCAGAAAAATGTGAATTTCCCCCAAATTTTACAGAATATTTTACACCAAAATAATATTTTCATGTCAATGAAATTCACTGATTACTTGGTTCTCCTTGTACATTCCAATACCATTTACTCAAAATTGAAGAGAAAAATCACAGTGGATTTTGTAGTAATTGGCAGTATTCCCCAGTGACCCAATTAAGTATGGAAGGTCTGTTTTTCCCGAAATGTAATTTTAGAAAAGAGATAAGGAGATAAGTCCATTTAAGCACTATCCTTATTACAATTGTAAAATATTCTTGTATTAATACTGAAGAGAATCAACTGAGGTTAGGATAAATAAATTAGTATAATATAAAACTACAACATAAAATATTATTTGATTTTAGAATTGTTCAAAATATATTCCTTTTCTTTTTTTTTTTTTTTTTGCGGTACCGGGGATTGAACGCAGGGGCATTCTACCTCCGCGCTACGCCCCCGGCCCTATTTTTTATACTTTATTTTGAAACCAGGTCTCACGAAGTTGTGGAGGGCCTCACTAAGTAGAGAGAGAGAGAGAGAGAGAGAGTTGAGGCTGGCCGTGAACCCGGATCCTCCGGTCTCTGCCTCCCAAAGTACTGGGATTACAAGCGTGCGCCACCACGCCCGGCCAAAATATATTTATATATAAAAGATATATACTGTTTATCACAATATTATAATTGAAAAATACATAGCACATGTGTAATGCTTTTACATGTGGAGTATTCTTATTGATTTACAATTCAAATATTAGGAATAATGAATATTTTAAGTTAGGCTTGTGTGAACCACAGTCAGATAGAAAAGAAACAATGCCTTCTTGTATGGCACTAAGGTTGGAAACCTATTAGATATTAACCCAAGATGTTTTCTCATGTTGATTACTTAATCTCCAAAATACTCTACAAAAACAAATATCAGACTATGTATATAACAGCAACAACTTTTAAAGAATAATATTTGAATGATCAAAGTGACTTTCAATGTAATAGTTTAACAATCTGTTATGTTAAGAGTTTGATGGGCATAAATGAATATAACAGCTTATTGAGTAATTGTATGGAGATAGAAATATGATTTAAACTTTTCAAGTAAACTTAGTTCCTTTCATAGAGATTTAAAAATTAATTTTAAATATGATTTATTTTAGGTATATTAAGTAATTAATAGAGCTCTTGGAAGCTATGTGGCCCACTTGGTGGCCCAGACTAAATATTATTCAACAATAAAATTATTCTAATTAAAAAATTCCAACATTCAAAAATGTTTTGAAAAACAATATCCTAGAGAGATTTTATTCATAATACATTACAGGTTTTCTTTCAATGGTTGTCTCCCTTTTATCTCCTGTTTACTCTTTTCAGAGATAATAATTGTCACAACATCTTTTTCTTCTTAGTTTTTGCTAAACTAGTTTCCATGGGTTTTTTAGTTTTTCTTCCTGCTTTTTCACACAGACCCCTTTCCCCATCAGCCCTATACCCTTCCTTCTGCAAATCACTCCATCTACCTACCGTGTTCTCCGTTCTATCCACTGATCCTCAGACCTGCTCAATGAAGTCCCAGATATAGAACACAGTGTTTATATCTGGTCAAAGCACAGGAAGTAGCAGTGAATGGTGAATACTCAGGAAAGCTATTTTTTTTTTTACCTAACACAAGTAAAGTATGCACTCTTTGTATTGAAGAGAATTGATTGGTTCTGCTAAAGTTATTTTAATTGTCCAGACAAGATTCACAGGACTATGATCCACACTAGAAAAGACAGCTCCTTGTAAATGATTTATTTAACAGTCTAGAAGAATTCTTAGGTTTGCAAAAGTTTGTGAATTGAAGATTGAGTAAATGAATGGATATTTATGAAGTTAATATGCACTCTCTATACAAATAAATTGAAAAACTTTGCAATAAAATAAATTACTTCATTCAACATTTTTTCCAAACCTTTTTCAAGCAAATGTTTAACTTTTTTATATCTACTAACATCTTGCAAAAACTTAGTGTTGTATACCATTTGCAAAAAAAAGGTGTCTTAGGTGATTAAGTTGACAGTCAAAAATATCTCTCTATGTAGTTCAAACTTTTTTATGTATCTGAACCAATGCAGATGTAGGACAAATAATAATCATTGAGCAAAAAATGTGTCACATTTTACTTCTGCTTTGATAAATGAGGAATTTTAAGAGCTATTTGCAGGGAAATGGATGGAACTGGAGAATATTATGCTAAGTGAGATTAGTCAGTCACAAAAAAGTGAAAGGCCAGATATTTTCCCTCATGTGTGGAAGCTAGGGAGAAATTGGGACACAGGAGGGACTCCAGACAAAGGAGGAGAAATCTTAAGTGAAGTGAGGGGGAGCGATCTAACTGAAGAAGGCAGAAGTGGGGAGGATGACTTGAAGTGGGAAATGCTTCCACGGACATGATGAACATACACAAATTTATCAAGGCCAATCACAGTGTTCTGCAAGGGAAAGTGGGGAGGGAGAAGGAGGGGTGTGGGAACTGGGGGAGGGCTCAACAAGTGCTGTGTGCATGTATCCCTCTATCACCTTGAACTTCATCATGATGCATGATTACAATGCACCAATAAAAAAACAAGATTAAATTAAGAATTTATAAAATATATTTCAACTTTTTAGGCCACTATATTTTTGTTAAGTATTCCTAAAAATTTTTAAGGTAGTAGGTATTGCTGAAAACAAAAATAAAAACAAATACTGCAGATAAATGACAAAGAACAATGAATGGATTTGATATGCAATATTGACTACATTATATCCTGACTCCATGAGAACATAAAAATCCTTCAAAAAATTGACCTAGAGAAACTTTACAGTTTCCTTTGACTAAGGGCTTAGCAATTAAATGCTTCAGAGACTGTCTACCACCTCGAGGGAGCCTAACAGATATAGCTTCACTTTCTTCCTTGCTGAACCTGCTTGGGATAATCCTGACTCACAGAAGTTAAATGCCTGGTCACTCTCAAGCACCAGAAACAACTGGTGTTGATGAAGAGAAACGGGGAAATCAGCCACCTATTCCACCACTTTGAAAGTAGGTCAACTAACTGTGCCAATGCATTACAGCTGCCGTGTCCCCAAGACTTTAAAAAGAGAAAAGAATTAAAAGAATTAGAGCATGCTACCCTATGGTCGCTCCTCCTTCAATACATTTATATGGTCTTTTCTGTGGCTTTGCCTGGGTTAAGCCCTACTAAAAATCAAGACAAGCTTCATTTTGGAAGGTAATGATGTTTTTGTCTGTTGTCTTTCCATGGAGACTGGTGATCAATTACCAAGAAGTCAAGCAAACTCTTACAACTTTCAAGTAAATCCATGCATAGTAACAAACAAACAAACCAGTGTGAAAACATGTATGCTCAAACAAAACTGTTGTCCCTTTAAAAAGCAAATCAAATGTTATTAATTAATTGGATATTACTGCTGAAGCAGAGTCATTTTGGTAAAAAATTTCACAGCAAGCAATCAGCATCATGTATTAGTTCATCAGCATCATGTATCAGTTCATGTATTAGTCAAATTCAAGGAGCAATATAAAACATGACTAGATACATGCCAGATTTCTCTAATTGAATCCTGATAGGTGGAGGAAGATAGCACCTGTGTGGTGCGGAGCACATGATACAGTGTCACAATACATTAGCTCATATCACATTGTAATGAGATGTGATGAAATATAATACCTCACGTCAAAATAAAATGAAAAAATGGATAGGCAATATAACTTTTGATACTGAATATGTATAAAGTGTGGGGGTGATTATGGAAAGTCTGGGCACACTGTGAAAGCAAACAGTTTGAATTTATTTACAGATCAAATCTTCACTCTAGTGACACTCAGCAGAGCTGCCATCATTAATAATCAGGGCTTAATGTCTGTCATTTCAAATTGCATTGGTTGGAAAATTGGAAGACTAGTTGTCAGGCTAGATGTCACTTTTATTTCCTTTGAAGATTATTGATATTGGTTCAGGTTTATTTATTCACAGAGCCTCCAAATAATGCAACAATCTAGTTTTTCTAGTAGAATATTTTTAAATGATATTCTTCCTGCAGTTTCTCTATAAGACATGTGTTTACATTTAGACATATTATCTTGATAATTTATTGGTGTTCATCGTTAGGTCCCAGATTAGTCTGTCTATCTTACCTATGATACTGATGTGTATGTGTGTGTATATTTTTATTTGTTTGTTTGAGGGAGGGGAGTGCTGGGTATCAAACCCAGGCCCTTTTGCATTCAAGGCTAGTGCTCTACCACTGAGCTGCATCTCCAAGCCTGATAATATTCTAAGCAATCAAGTGGTAGTATTTAACAGGTGATCAGCTCTCTGAAAACTCAACAGTTTGGAGGACTATTATACATACAATATTTGAAATTATTTATGACAATTTAAATCCTCATGAATCAAATTCTTAACTTGTTCATTGATCTCTGACATCAGTTGAAAACAATATGGATATCAGGAAAGGAGTTAACAGTGGCTATCTTCTATTCCCTGTCCTGGGATTCTGGGTATCCCACTAGTAAAGGGTCTCAGATCCTGGACTTTTGAGGCAGTTTATAATCACAACAAAGACAGTAACTAAGCATTTACTTGTTCTGGGCATAGAGTTCATCAATCAGCATTTTCTAACTTCAGCAAAAAATTTCTGAATATAAAGGGGGAAAGAAGCTTGTTCCTGAGAGATTCTGTTCAATAATATACACGGAGTGACCACAGGGTTGGCTAGCATAAACAGTAACTGGGTAGAATCAGTTCTTGGCTCTCAATGAAAATTCACCTATCAAGGCATGTTTGGTATATTCCATATCAAATGTGTGGTGAGAGGCAAATGTGATCACTTTTTAAATACTTTTATCGGTGCATTGTAATTATACACCACACTGAGGTTCAAAGTGATACAAAGGTACATACTCAGCAGTTGGTGTGTTTCTTTCTGCATCCCACCTCCCTGTACATATTTGTGAGACTGGTAGTGATACCTTCATATACAGACAAAGCAATATGACAGGATGAGATGCTTCTGTTTTATCCATTTGCCTCTGAAGTCAGTGAGGTCTTCTGTATGAAAGAGCAACGTATAAGTAGAGCTTTGAAGAGAACAATATGATTCTCAAAATATTGGTAGTAGTTAAGTGCATGCTTACACAAATGCATCATTGAATGATTTATTTAAGTTGGTCATCTATAACTTTGTAATGCTTTAATATTTGAAAGCTATTCAAAAGTACTTATTTGAAAACTTTATAAAAACACATTCTCACCCCAAACTGAGATTTTATACAACTTTGTTCAAATATTCATATAACATATAACATACAACTATTTTGTAATCCAATTAATTTTTTTTTTGGTACTGTGGATTTTTTTTTTTACGGTACCGGGGATTGAACCCAGGGGCATTCTACCTCCGAGCTACACCCCCAGCCCTATTTTTTTTAATCCTTTATTTTGAAACCGGGTCTCACGAAGTTGCGGAGGGCCTCACTAAGTAGCTGAGGCTGGCCGCGAACCCGGATCCTCTGGTCTCCGCCTCCCAAGTACTGGGATTACAAGTGTGCGCCACCACGCCCGGCTTGTAATCCAATTATGACAAGCTAAAATGTTAAATCCTTGAAGGGAGCATCATGTCTTAATCATCTTTGTACTCTGGGTGTCTATCACAATGTCTGAAATACCGTAGGCTGCTAAAAGCCACAGGGTAAATGTGATTAAATGTAACTATGAAAATGTGTATAAAAACTGCTTTTCAATTCCCTCTGATCTGGTAAATGAGGGTGTTTTACTCTTATTTGTTTAACATACAAATACACACACATGATGTATGCATCTGAACAAAATTAAGTCCAACATGTTATTCTCAAAAGCCCTGCTACTGAATTCATATCACTTTTAATTGTAAATCAATATAAAGTACTCAAGCGCATGATTTCTTGAGGCTAAAGTTCTCTTATATTTTATTTGGCAATGATGTTGATTTTAATCAATAGAGTTATTAAAACATTTTTATTCAACTTGCTAGTAGAATTTAAAAGGAAAAAAGATATTAAATAAGCACAATATTACATTCTTTAACAATTGTTCTTTTTATATGTAAATCTCAATGAGTTAGAAATAAATTTGTTGTTTATATGAGCAATTTGCAAATCAATGGCATATATTGATAAAGCATTATATAGTAGAAACAATATGAAGTTTACAGTAGCATAAATAACTTGAAATGAGAATTATTTTTAGTATAATGATACATCTGAAATTTATAAATCTTGGAAATAATCATTTAAATCTTGCTTTTATATAGGCAATATTCTGTGAAGATTCAATGTATGTATCACTAACCCATTGGTGTCTTTTAGATAAACTCTTTCATCTACCTTGAGGTAAAAAAATAGAGCTTATTAAAATTAAAAAGCATTTTCTTGTAGGCCGGGCGTGGTGGCGCACGCTTGTAATCCCAGTACTTTGGGAGGCAGAGACCGGAGGATCTGGGTTCGCGGCCAGCCTCAGCTCTCACTCTCTCTCTCCCTGTCTCTCTCTCTCTCTCTCTACTTAGTGAGGCCCTCCGCAACTTCGTGAGACCCGGTCTCAAAATAAAGCATAAAAAAAAATAGGGCCGGGGGTATAGCGCGGAGGTAGAATGCCCCTGCGTTCAATCCCCAGTACCGCAAAAAAAAAAAAGCATTTTCTTATCACATCTCAATGTTAATACTTAAAAGAATCCAAGTTGGATTGAAGAACTAAATTTCTTATAAGCTATAATACTAAAATTAAGAAAAAGCAAGGTTCAATTTCCTTATAAAATTTTGAAAATATAAAGTTTTAAAATGGGTGGATCTGGAAATATTTTTGTTTCAAGATAGAATGCTAAGAACCAATTTCTAAAAAAACCCAGCTTCCTCTCATAGGGTAAATATTTCACAGGTGTGATTAATTGTAAGCACAATTTTCTGCACCTGCATTCACCTGCTTGTGGATGTAATTAGTCATCAGTGCCTAACTTTGAGAATATGGAACTTGAAAATAACACCTGGGAATTTATATTTTATTTTATGTAGAATTGAAGGAAAGTGTCCATAGTAAATACTGAGAAACTTCAGCAATAATGTTATGTATTTTAATTAAATTAATTTTGGTGCTGAAGGCTGAAACCAGGGGAATTCTACCTCCCAGCTATACCCCAAGCCCTATATTATTTTGAAACAGAGTTTTACTAAGTTGCTGAGGCTGGCCTTGGACCAGCAATCCTCCTATCTCAGTCTCCCAAGTACTGGCATTACCGGTATGTGCCACCATGCCTGGCTGATGCTATGTTTTTTTTTTTTTAATTGGGAGTGGGGAATTGCACATTGTAAAGAATCAGTTTTGAAAATGTTTTAGCTAATTTGAAAAGAATCACTTACTAAATGATATGTATATATAATATAACAATTATATGAGAAGTTACTCCGTGTAGCATTTGTTTTCCCAAACTAACTCACTTAATGCATACTTTTAAAAAAATCCTTAAAAAATAAAAGCTGTGGCTAGAATTTCAAGTATTAGGTATCCTTGTCTATTCCTGATTTCAAAGGAAATACATTCAGTTTATCATCAATAATGAGTCCTGTTGAAGATGTGGGGAGAAAGGAACTCTGTAAGAGTCCCACTGTTGGTGGGACTACAAATTAGTACAACCACTATGGAGATCAGTATAGAGGTTCCTCAGAAGACTAGGAATGGAAGGAACCACAATATTACCCAGCTATACCACTCCTCAGTTTCTTTCCAAAAGAATGCATGTTAGAATACTAGTGATACAGGCATAGCCATGTTTATAGCAGCATAATTCATAATAGCTACATTATAGAACTAACCTAGATGTCTGTCAACCAGATAATAAAAATGTGGTATATACTCACAATGGAATTTTACTTAGCCCTAAAGAAGAACAAAATTATGTCATTTGCAGGAAAGTGAGATCAGCCAAGTCGCAGAAAGTCAAGTGTGGTATGTTTTCTCTCATGGCAATTAGAGAGTAAATTGGAAACAAAAACCATGTTAGGTAAATGAGGAGAGAGACCAGTAGAATTGTGGAAGGGGATTGGAGCAGGGAGAAGGGGAGAGGAAAAACAAAGGTTGAGGAAGGGAACAGTTCACATAATGCTATGTTTACATATGAAGGTTTCACAACCAATCTCACTAACATGTATAATTATGTTCCACCAATATAAATATATATATAAAAGCTGAATTTAATAAAATGAGTATCTTGATGTAATTCTGGTGAGTATCACATGTATTCACAATAAAATTACACTTAATCACTGTTTAAGTATGACAATGATTCTGATAATTATATATATATATATGTATTCGTTTACATAATCTAAAAACCTAGTCATACCAAATGATTAAGTTTATGCATTAAAAATAATAAAAATATTTCCACCAGCTTAATTTTGGCACCTTAATGAACCTGGTTCAATCATGGTGAAGTATGACAATGAAAAGAAAAAGATAAGAGGTTCCTGATGTTTTAAAGAGAGAGCAGTACTGGTGAATGATCGGGTCTAAAGCAGTTAAGAGTGACGGCTTCCTCTGTTCAACTTGTAGCCTGGAAAATGAATGGCTTTGGCAGACTGTCATTTTGAAAAGTATGGTGTTCGATAAATATAAGAAATAATTTTGGAAGGGAATGAAGAAGCCTAGGTTGCAGAAAGAGAAAGGAAAAAGTAAAAGTTTATATTTATAATAATAACTGTGGCTGTGTGTTATAACGTTTTTACTGATAATCTGATGCTAGGTCCTAACAACATCTTTTACTGATGCCTCATGGGCTTCTCTCTGCAATATAAATCATGATATCCATTCATTCACTTATTAATTTTTAATGTTAGCATCGACAAAATCCCTCTGGGTGCCTGTTCGTAATTACCAAAATAGAGTATGATCATAAAATGAATAGAAGCTAAATTCAAAATTAAATAAAAGCAGGTCACCTACACATTAGGAAAGGCCCTGGTATTGAACAAGCTAAGTCATTATCAAACTAGGGACAGATGGCCTAAAACAAAGGGTGTATGAAGACAAGAATGTCCTTAGGACAAGGTCTTTTATTGAGGAGAGAGGGAGCTTCCATAATATAAGGAACTTTTCAAGTGTGTAACCTTAAGGGGATACTTTTTTCAAGGATATTTTACTTATTTTAAACTCACCAGTACACATATCTCTCTAATTCTCCCTAGGATTACATGTGTGAAATATTAGTAAGAGAAGCAAAGTTGATATGTGTGACATTGTAACATATCTCCATGTATTGGAAAGATGCACGTTTCCCTTGATCCTGGCTTTCTGGGGTTCTGGTGCTCAAAAGGATTTTGACAATTTAAGGTTTCTGAATTGTCTGCAGCAATTTAAAGCCATTTGCCCTTAACATTTGTAACACATTGCCTAGTCAGATATTGGATTGAAAGAGTCAGCTAGCTAAATGACAAAGAAAATGACTTTATTCTTTTCATAAGTTTAATCTTGTAATGATTGGTAGGTTTGGGTATTTGGTTTGGATTTTCAGAAAGTTTGGCTCTTCTATGACCCTCTGTGATCCTAGCAGAAATACTAATTTTTACATTTTCCTCAAGTATATGTGATTCTTTTTTTGCTACAGATAGTATTTTCATAATTTTTATTTTTCATTTTTACTTATACATAAAATTATGTAAATTTATGGGATGTTATGTAATGTTTCGATAGATGTAATGTTCAAATCAAGGTAAACCTATCAATCTCAAACATCTATCACTCATTTCTTTATGGCTAAAGCATTCAAAATTCTTTCTCCTGGCTTTTTAAAAAATATATAATATATTATTGTTATCTATAGTCACCATATTGCACAATACAACCCCCCTTCAAAAAATCTTTCCCAATCTCTTCCTCCCCACATCCTCCTCAGCTTCTTAGGCCAGCTATTCTACTCTCAATCTCTATGAGATCAACTTTTAAAAATTATACATATCAGCCAGGCACAATGGTCCACGCCTGTAATCCTTAAACTTTAGAGGTTGAGATAGGGGATCACAGGTCTCAGGCCAGCCTCAGCAACTTAATAAGACACTCAGCAACTTAGTGAAACCTGTTTCAAAATAAAAAATAAAACAGTCTGGAGGTGTAGCTCAGAGATAGAGTATCCCTGGGTTCAATCCCCAGTACCAACAAAACAAAGAAAAACAAAAAACAAAAAAAGTTACATATGAGTGAGATCATTACACGAGTTTTTATAAGAAGTAGTTTGAATGTGAATGACT
>PVJS01014424.1:0-40402 GCA_004027185.1 Glis glis
ACTCACGCCACGCCCACCCACACACGCCCTGTCCACTCAATGCCCCGCCCACTCATGCCCCCACGCCCCGCCCGCTCAGAAGCCCCGCCCCACACACGCCCCTTCACAGACACTCACAGGCCCCGCCCAGCCGCACGCCCCGCCCACGCACACGCTCCTCCCACTCGCCCCGCCCACTCGCACGCCCTGCATCACTCGGGACTCTCAGGTGGGGGCAGCTTCGCTGGCTGGGGAATAAATACGAGGAGCCTCAGAGGTATTTGCTTCAGTCAGCTGATCGTTGGGCATGAGTGAGCTCCCAAGAAAGGAAGAGAGAGGCCAAGCCGGGCATGTGGCGCGCCTGTCATCCCAGTACTTGGAGGCTGAGCCAGGAGGATCACAGGTTCGAGGCCAGCCTCAGCAATTTAGCGAGACCGACCCTGTTTCAAAATAAAAAGGCCTGGGAGTGTAGCTTGGAGGTAGAATGCCCCTGGGTTCAATCCCCAGTACAGAAGGAAGGAAGAAAATTAGATGTTATAATCAAGAAAAGAACCCGCTGGGCTGAGTAGCCTAGCATGCGTGGGCCCTGGGTTCCATCCCCAGCACCCCAAAAATAAGACTGGGGATTGAACCCAGGGGCATTTTACCTCCAAGCTATACTTCCAGCCCATTTTATTTATTTATTATTATTCTTTTCAGTACTGGGGATTGAACCCAGGGGCGTTCTACCTCCAAGCTACACCCCCGGCCCTATTTTTTATTCTTTATTTTGAAACAGGGTCTCACTAAATTGCCAAGGCTGGCCTCCAACCTGCGATTCTCCTGTCTCAATTTCCCAAGTACTGGGATTACAGGCCTGCGCCACCATGCCTGGCTCCAAAAAAAAAAAAAATTTTTTTTTTTTAAAAAGCAATAAAGGGAGCCAGGCATGGTGGTGCACTCCTGTAATCCCAGTACTCGGGAGGCTGAGACAGGAGGATCGCAGGTTGGAGGCCAGCCTGGGCAATTTAGCAAGGTCCTGTCTGGGGGAAAAATATGGGGGAGGCCGTTGGTCCTCTAATGGGAGGTGAGTGTCCGGGGCTCTGGGCTCAGGAGAGGGTCCCAGTGACATAGCACATCCTGTCCCCTGTCTGTCCACCCTTTCTGAATGTGTCGCCCTGATTCCCTGTGTCCCCTGCCTCACACTGCAGATTTACGAAGGTGCCTACCACGTCCTCCACAAAGAGCTTCCAGAAGTGACCAACTCCGTCTTCCACGAAATTAACATGTGGGTCTCTCAAAGGACAGCCATGGCGGGAACCAGGTCCCCGCCCTGACGGCCCTGGCCGAGGGAGCGACCGGTGCGTGCGGTGCGCGGTCTGGGGGAGGCAGGCAGAGGGAGGACAGGGCTGGCTTTTCAGATGTGGCTTGCAAGGAAAAAAAATCACAAATTGGAGAAATCACTAGCACATTACCTAAAAAGTATGGGGGGTCATTGTGCCATATATATATAAGGCTATCAGACACTGGATCTACCTTAAGGGGTAGACACTTTATGCAAAAAAAATATAATGAGAGAGAGAGAGAGAGAGATCGTAAGCAATATTCCACAGAGGAACTTTACAGAAATGTCCTCTTTAAAAAAATATATATATATATAAAATACACGCCAGGTGGCACACGCCTGTAATCCCAGTCCTTAGGAGGCGGAGACAGGAGGATCACGGGTTCTAGGCCAGCCTCGGTAACTTGGTGAGACCCTCAGCCACTAGGCAAGACCTTATTTCAAAATGAAAAAGAAAAAAACAAAAAAGGGCTGGGGGTGTAGCTCAGAGGTTGAATGCCCCTGAGTACACCCCTCAGTGCCACAAAATACAAAACAAAGTATGCACAGCCTCTGCCCGCCTCTCCCAGCTCCTGACTAAGCTCCCAGGGTTCTTGCTGTCCCCGGATAGCAAATGGCAATAATTGGAGGACCCCTTCGGGGGCCCACCCTGCACCCCTGTCCCATCCAGAGCCCCCTCTCTCTCTGTGGCCCTTCTCTGGCCCGTGATAAGGGGACTGCATGTCCACAGAGGCCAGACTTTGGGGACAGGGGAGCACGGCCCTGGGCCTCTTCCTCTGCCTGGGGCTGGCTGGGTGGTCCAGCGAGCGCTTGTATATATTCAAAAAGGCTGCGTGTCCTTAAAGTTACTAATTTTTACCTGTTGTTTGAGAAGAGAGTGTATTGGAGATGAGATGTCTAATATATAATGTCTATTCTAAAGCAGAGACTATTTGGCGGGGTGGGTGGGAGGGTGGATGGATGGATGGATGCCTCTTTGATGGGGAGCCGGGTCCCTCCTGCCCTCCAAGGCAGGTGGCGGGAGATTGCACCGAGCCCGGGGCCTGGCCGCCCTGGGAGCCTCAGCGCTGGTTCTACAGCGCCCTCTGGTGGCCGGGGCGGGAATCGGCGCCGCTGGAGCAAGGACCAAAAAATTTGCCCCAGCCCTGGCCAGGCCGGGGAGGCCTCAGCCCACCCTCCCCAGAAAAGGCCCTGCGCTCTCAGGTGCCAGCCCTGGCCTCGCCTCCCTCAGAGCCAGCAATAACTAGGGGCCACTTCCACCTTTAAAGTGGGACTCGCTATTACCTCAAGAGTCTTGCCCCTCCATCTCCGTGCTTGGGAGGCTGAGGCAGGAGGATGGCAGGTTGGAGGCTGGCCTCGGCAACTTAGTGAGACTCTCAGCAACCTAGTGAGACCCTGTTTCCAAATAAACAATAATAATAATAATTAAAAGGGCTTGGGGGGTGTAGCTTGGAGATAGAATGCCCCTGGATTCGATCCCTAGTCTCACACACACACACACACACACACACACACACACACACACGAAGTCTCATAATTAATTGATCACTGCAAATAAATAGGGTCCTGGGGGCGGGAGGTGGCTGCTGTGGACGCCTGCCCGGCTGCAGGGAAGAATTTGGGGGTGTTGCTGATCCCTGGCTGAAGGTGCAACCCAGGGGACCCAGAAGAGGTGGCTGCTTTCCTGCCAGGACCCCTGATATGGAGGCCAAGAACCTCCTCCTTCTGGAAGTGGGGGTTGCTGCCCCCCTTGTCTTCCTGGGGCTTCTTATGGTCCCTGGAGAGGGGGACCCCTCTGCTCTCCCTCCCGCGATCCTGGGCGCCCTGCTGTAGGGCAGACGTAGCTCTCTGTGCCCTGGGGACTGCAGGTTTGTGTCCTCTTGACCCTGCCCCTCGGGAGACCAAGAGTCCCAGCGCCCCCAGAGAGACAGAGAGAGAGAAAGAGAGAGAGAGAGAGAGAGAGAGAGAGACAGACAGAGACAGAGAGACAGAGAGACAGCAACCCGTGCACCGGTGAATTTGCTCCCAGCTAAGGGACTGCAGAGATCCCACTGCAAAACTGCCCCCGGGGCAAGTCTGAAAGTCACACCCCCGAGCTCACAGGTCCCCGAAAGTTCATGCTGCCACGTCTCCCGGGAGCCGCTCCTCCGCCAATGCCCGCTTCCCAGAGAAACACCAGGCACGTGGTTTGACCCAGGGCTCCCCCCAGAGGCAGGGGTTAATTCACATGAAAGCTCTCACCAAGAGAAAGCCAGACCCCGTTACGTGTCTCGTAAAGAATTACTAATATTGCCGGGCACGGTGGCGCACGCCTGGAATCCCAGTAGTTGGGAGGCTGAGGCAGGAGGATCACAGGTTGGAGGCCAGCCTCCACAAGTTAGCAAAACCCTGAGCAACTTAGCCAGACCCTGTCTCAAAAAATGAAAAATAAAAAGGGCTGGGGGTGGAGCTCAGTGGCAGAACACCCCTGGGTTCAACCTGCAGTGCCCCCAAAAGGAAATGGGTTTTGTGCCTGGAAAGCTCTTGAGGCAGGTTAGCGGGGTCGCAGCCCTACTGGACCCAGTTTCTTGACAGAGATGGGGAGCAGGTGGGCGGCCTCCCTCCAGCCCCGGCTCCTGGATGGCTCTGGGGAACGCCGTGGACGCTCTTGGGGGCACCCCGGCCACCACAGGGCTCTGCAGAGCACCCCACTCCAGGCCGAGCGGCCTCCATCTCCCACTATCTTTTCTTTCTCTCACCAATTGCTAACGTCACCTGTTAGGATCATAAGGCTTTTGCAAGCAACCGACTGGTTTGTGACTGTCCCCGCGGCGCGAGTCACGTCCCTACCTGTGTACCAGGGGGTGGGGGCACATGTATCAGCTTAGAACTATTAAAGGAACCCATGTATGCCACAGCTAATCTTAATAAAGCAGAGGTTTTAGAAATGGCGTCCGTGTGTCTGTCTGTTGCAGAGGGCCTCTGTGGTCCCACCTGATGAGAGCGAGCCAGCCACGGGTCCTGTCTTTTATTGTTGTTTTGTACTGGGAATTGAACCCAGGGGCGTTCTACCCCCGGAACTACACCCCCAGTCCTTTTTATTTTTTTGTTCCGAAATGGGCTCGCCAACATGGCTGAGGCTGGCCTCGAACCTGTGATCCTCTCGCCTAGGCCAGGTTTCCTGTGTGATTGCGACACTGCTTCTGACACCTCGTACACAAAGCGTTTCACCATCAGCCGGTTCCTCCATCTCAGACCCACACGGGGAACCTCGAGCTGCCTCTGTGACCACAGCCCCTGCCTCCCCGGGGCGCCTGACCATTTTTTGCTGTATCAGTGAACCAGGAAATTATCCATCCCAGAGTTTTGTTTTTTAACTCCCTCGAAGGCAGGTTTGACATACTAGCTCATCATTTCCTTCTGATAGGCTCTGCTGAAAGAAATGCACAGTCACTGAAAACTTTCTTTTAAATGTTGAGATCTTGGGTTCGGGGCCAGCCTCAGCTACTTAGTGAGGCCCTCTGCCACTTTGTGAGACCCGGTTTCAAAATAAAGAATAAAAAATAGGGCCAGGGGTGGAGCTCGGAGGTAGAACGCCCCTGGGTTCAATCCCCAGTACCACACACACAAAAAATGCTGAGATCTCATCTGAGCCTGGTGCGTACTTGTCATCCCAGGACTTGGGAGGCTGAGACGGGAGGATCGTAGGTTGGAGGCCAGCCTTGGCTACTTAGGGAGACCCTGTTTCCAAACAAAAGGGCTGGGGGGGGGTGTAGCTCGGAGGTAAAACACTTCTGGGTTCAATCTTCAGTATCAGGTCCTGGGAGGAAGCTCGTGCCCGCTCTCTGGAGACCCCTGTTCCTTCCCCAAACCCCGACCCCAAGCTGCACCCCAAAACAGGCCCGGGCCCCAAAGTGATCTCATGCTTTATTGCCCCACACACATCCGCCCCTCCTCGCCCTTCCTGCAGGCCCTGCACACGCCAGGAGCGGGGCGCCCAGCAAAGCCACCCACCCCAGGGTCCCTGAGTGGTGCCAGCTCCGGGGTCTCGGAGGCTGGCTTGTGCCCTGGGGGGAGAGGGCTCGTCCCTAGGAGGGTTCCCCCAACACACACACACACACACAGACACACACACACACACACAGGGCCGCGCTCCTGCGCGCACGTGCACGGAGCAAGCACCGCACCAGCGCAGGTGTGAACGCACGCATGCGCGCACACACACTGGGAGGCACGAAGCCATGCACGCGCACACGGCGCGAGAACTGGCACAGGGGCGAGCGCACGCATGCGCACGCACACCTGGAGGCGTGAAGCCACGCACGCGCCCACAGCGCGAGAACTGGCACAGGGGCGAGTGCACGCATGCGCACGCGGAGCAAGAGCGAGCAGGTGCCAGCGGCCAGCAGAGCGCACGCAGGCGCGCGCGAGGTCCCGCCCCCGGAGCCCCGCCCCACGCACGCATGCGCACGTGGAGCAGGGGGGCCAGAGGCCAGCAGAGCGCACGCATGCGCGCGCGTGGCCCCGCCCCCAGGAGAGGGCTCAGCAGTCCAGGCCCAGGGCCACCAGCAAGTCCTCCAGGGCCCGCAGCCGCTGCTGCGCCTCTTCGATGGCGCTGTAGGTCTGCACCGTGCTGGCCACGTGGAAGCGGATGTCGTCCACCAGCGGGATGGAGTCCGTCTCCTGCCGGGCCGCCACGGCCGCCGCCTCCTCCCGTACCGCCTCCGCAAAGTCCTCCCGCTCCACCAGCTGCAGAGGGGACCAGGGATGAGGGCCACTGGCAGGGCGGGCTGGGCGGCGCCCCTCCACCCGCGCCGGCCTCCCCGGCCCGCGCCCACCTTCTCGATGACCTTCGCCATGTACTCGGTGCACTGGTCCTCCAGCCGCGCCAGGCGGAACAGCTTGGCCACGCGCCACACGCCCACCACGCTGTCCTCGTCCAGCAGCTGCGCCAGGCTGCGGCCGCACAGCCTCTTGAGGCCGGGCAGCAAGTACATGTCGGCCACGCTCAGCACGTCGTAGGCCGCCTCGGGGGGCAGCTGCGGCGAGAGAGGGGCACCCCGAGGTCACCCGAGAACCCAGCCCGGGTACCACGAGGACCGGGCTCAGCAGCACAGATCTGGGCTCTGATACTTTTTGCTGTGGGGCCCCGGGCAAGTCCCTGTCCCTCTCTGTGCCTGTTTGGAAAGGGAGACATTGCTACTTCCAGCCCAGGACAGGGATCCGAGTTCCACCATGGGTGCTGAGTCGCTACTAGCCATCACCTGTTCCCGCCTTGGAACCTGCCAGGGTCCCCTCTGCCTGCGAGACTGGATTCTGCAGCCTTATCTGCAACTCCTCCCTCCGCCCGAGTGGAACCTGCCCCAGGCCCTTGGCACCGCGCTCCTGCGCTGTCCCCGCCCGCCTGCCCGCCCGCGGCCCCCCACCTCGGTGTGGTCGCTGTATATGTAGTAGAGCACATGGGTGAAGACATCCGGGGAAATGCCCTGCAGGGTGACAGCTGGGGGGCCCCCAGAGGCCTCGGGCTCCTCGTTCTCCTGGAAATGGTCATCTAGCAGGGCCCGGAAGTAGTCGCTACGGCCACAGAAGAAGGCCTGGGGAGACCAAGATCAGAGGAGGGGGGTCGCCAGGGCCCGCCCCCTCCCAGGGCAGGGGCTGGGATGAGCAGGGGACAAGCGGGGACAGGCACCTTGTGGCAGAGGAAGCTGCAGCCGGCCACTCGGAAGCAGATGTCCGGGCAGGGGTTGAAGCCGTCGGGGCACGGGAAGGGCAGTTCTCCAAGGTCACCCTGGGGACAGAAGAATCGACCCTGTTGGAGAAGAGTGACTCGCGAAAAGGAAGTGACTGAGCTGAGTATGGTGGTGCACGCCTGTCATCCCAGGACCCGGGAAGCTGAGACAGGAGGATGGCAGGTTTGAGGCCAGCCTCAGCAAGTTAGTGAGACCCTCGGCAACCTAGCGAGACCCTGTTTCAAAACATGAAAATAAAAAAGCTGGGAGCGTAGCTTGATTCTGGGTTCAATCCTCAATACTAAGGGGAAAAAAAAAAAGAAAAGAAAAGCGACTGGCCTGAAGTCACAGTCCCCAACCCCAAAGCGGCCACGCCAGGCCCGCTCAGCCTAGTACCTACCCGGAGCTCAGAGGGCAGGGCACAGTCGGCCAACAGCGCCATGTCCGCCCGGAGCCGGGGGTCGGCTGGCGGGGGCTCGATGGTCAGCACCTTCACGCACGTGCCCGGCTTGGATGCCACTGCAGAGGGGACACGACAGAAGTTTCAGGAAGGCAGGCCCAGTGCACACCAGCGCTGGCCCTGGGTGCTCCACCCGCAACCCCGCACGCACCGAACTCGGACACTTTCTCGCACTTGGCCTCCAGGTCCTCGAGCAGGTCCCATAGTTGGCACTGCTTGGCCAGGCGCTCGCAGTCGCTCACGTGCTCCACGCCCACGTCCAGCCGGCCTGGGGGCAGTGCAGGAGGGTCAGGGCCCAGACGCCCGCGAGGGACCCGTCAGCAGTCCCTCGGTACACGAATCGGGCTCCTAGACCGGGGCCAACTCGCTGCCTGGGGTTCCCCATCAAGAAGAGCAGACGGGCCAGGCGCGTTGGCGCACACCGGACACCCCAGGACTTGGGAGGCTGAGACAGGAGGATCGCAGCATGGAGGCCAGCCGCAGCAACTTATCGAGGCCCTCAAGAACTTATCGAGGCCCTCAAGAACTTATCGACGCCCCGTTTCCGAAGAAACACAAAGGGCTGGGGGTGCAGCTTGGAGACACAATGCCCCTGGGTTCAGTCCCCAGTACCCAAAACAAAACAAAAGGAGACCAGGGTCCCACAATCCCTTTCGAGGCCCCAATGACCTAAAGACATCCCACAAGGCCCCTCCTCCTGAAGGCGGTGCCACCTCCCAGTAGCTCCAAGCTGGGGAATCAGTCTTTCACTCATGGGCCTTTGGGGGACATTTAGGATCCAAACTCTGTTTTGCTTTCCAGGATGTTGATTCTATTAAGTCCCCCATCCTCCAAAGTTCACCTTTTTTGCGGGTGTGTGGTACTGGGGATTAAGCCCAGGGGCATTCTACCTATGACCCACACCCCAGCCCTATTTTATTTTTTATTTGGAAACCGGCTCTTCCTCTGTTGATGAGAGTCTCACTGCTTGCTGAGGCTAGTTTTGAACCTGCAATCCTCCTGACTCAGCCTCCCAAGTACTGGGATTACAGGTGGGTGATGCCACACCCGGCTTCAAAGTTCACCCTTAATTTCCCCCTAGGATTTCTTTTTCTTTCTTCTCCTTCCTTCCTTCCTTCCTTCCTTCCTTCCTTCCTTCTTTCTTTCTCTCTCTCTCTCTCTCTCTCTCTCTCTCTTTCTTCTTTCTTTCTTTCTTTCCTTTCTTTCTTCTTCTCTTTCTTTCTTTCTCTTTCTTTCTCTTTCTTTCTTTCTCTTTCTTCTTTCTTTCTTTCTTTCTCTTTCTTTCTTTCTCTTTCTTTCTTTCTTTCCTCTTTCTTTCTTCTTTCTTTCTTTCTTTCTCTTTCTTTCTTTCTCTCTTTCTTTCTTTCCTCTTTCTTTCTTTCTTTCTTTCTCTTTCTTTCTTTCTTTCCTCTTTCTTTCTTTCTTTCTTCTTTCTTTCTTTCTTTCTTTCTTTCTCTTTCCCTTCCTTCCTTCCTTCCTTCCTTCCCTTCTTCTTCTTCTTTCTTTCTTTCTTTCTTTCTCTCTCTCTCTCTCTCTCTCTTTTCTTTCTTTCTTTCTTTCTTTCTTTCTTTCTTTCTTTCTTCTTTCTTCAGCCTGGTCCCTCTAGATATTCAGTGTAACAGGCGCTGGGGGGAGCTGTTTTGCGGGGACCCCCAGCTCTTCCTGAGTGGGGACCCCGGGCCACTGCCCTACGCCCCGACCCAGGAGCACCCACACTGCAGAAGGAGTCTGCGCGGTCACCTGTGTACAGATACTGCAGCAGGGCTCCAAATGCCACCGGGTTGATCTGCGGGCAGACACGGGAAGGAGGTCAGAGACGCGGCCGGCCGGCCAGTGCGATCCCCCTGCCACCCGCGCGGGGGCGCACCAGCGGATGCCGGAGCACCACGACGCTCTTGCCCTTCCACTTGCTGTCCAGCATGGCAGCGAAGTAGGCGCTGCGCGCACCCAGAATGCAGCGATGCGCCCGGAACGGCTTTCCATGGACTACGAAGACCACATCGCTGTGGATGCCCTGCTCCAGGAGCCTGTAGAGGGACAGGATGGCGACGGATGCTCGGCCTGGCGCTGGGAAGAGCCCCCGGCCGGCGCGCATCGTTCTGCGCATGCCCCGCCCGGCGCAACCCTCTTCTGCGCATGCTCCGCCCGTGCAAGCCCAGCTCACCGCTGCAAGAAGTCGTCGTAGTAATCCCGCCTCCGGCACGAGGCCGTGACTTGCTTGTAGTCCCGCAGGGCGCGGCGGATGGCGTCGCTCAGCGCCCCGTAGAGGCAGCGCTCGCCGTCGAAGGTGTTAGCCTCGCAGCGGGCTCCTGGGGCGGCGGGATGGGGGCCATGGGGTGTGCGATGCGCCCCGAGGGGCCTGGGAGAAATCTGAATCGCCCTGCCCTTCGTCCCGACTCCCCGCATGGTCAGCTCATAAGCCCCGCAGGCCCCCTTCCCGACTTGCCCTGGGTCCACTCTGACCCCAGCATCCCCCGGTCAAGGCCCAGGGGCCGGGCACGAGGTGTGTGTGCACGGAGGTGTGTGTGCACGGAGGTGTTTGTGCGTGAACACTTGTGGATGTACATACTCACACAAGCTGCCCCTGGCCCTGCTGTAGCCACTGGGGATACAGCCCCAAACAGGCCAGGTCCCTGGCCCTCTGAATTTAAACTCTAGAGAGAGAAGGAGGCTGAACAGGTCAACTAATGATGGCAGGTAAGGGGAGAAAAAGAAAGAAAAAGGATAAAAAGCTTGGGGTGATGGCGCACGCCTGGAATCCCAGGACTTGGGAGGCTGAGACAGGAGGATTGCAGGTTGGAGGCCAGCCTGGGCAATTTAACAAGACCCTGTCTGAAAACAAAATTAAAAAAAGCTCTTGGGTTTAATCCCCAGTACCAATGAGAGAGAGAGAGAGAGAGAGAGAATAGATTTGCTGATTGGACATGGGGTGTTGGACAGCAATCGGGGTGTTTGGGAATGTGCAGGAAGGCCTTTGACCCCCCCCCCCCACACACACACACGCTCGCACTGTGTGCTCCCGGCCCTGCCCCCTCACCGTTGGCCAGCAGGTAAAGCACCAGCTCCTCGTGCCCACACAGGCAGGCATAGTACCTGCGGAAGGAGAAGCGTGCCTGGAGGGAGGGAGGGAGGGAGGCGGCTGGCCCCCGCCCCGCCCCGCGGCCCGGCACTCACAAGGGGGTGCTGTCCCACTTGTCGCGCACGTTCACCTCCACGTCCCGCTGCTCCAGCAGGTACCTGGGCAGGAAGGCCAGAGCCCGGCTCAGAGCTGGCTCTCGGTGCAGCAGGGGAGGCCCGTGGGAGGGAGGCTGCCTCTGAGCTGGGGGCCTCCCGGGCGGGGTGGCCCAGGCGAGCAAAGGCGCCCCCAGGTGGAAAGGACGGAGCAAAGGGTTCCCCCAGGGATCGCACAGGTCGGCAGGGGATGAGAGGCCGTAGGGGCAGAGGCCAGGGCCTGGGGCTGCGGAAGAGGCTGAGCCTCTGGCCTCTCAGCGTTGGGGAGAGAAGGGGATGGGGCCCCAGGGCTGCGCGGGGCAGGAGGCTGGGGGACCGGAGGGACGCGGAGCGCGCAGAGAAGGGACAGAGGGCAAAGGGAGAAGGACCCCATCTGAGAAGGTGGAGGCGCAGGGGAGAAATAGATGTAAGAAGGCAGAGAGGCGGGAGAGGCCAGCTGGAAGCCAGGCGGCGGGAGCGATCGGATGCAAAGGCGAGAGAAGGGGTCGTGCAAGGGGAGCCATGGCGAGGCGGGGGAAGCCCAGGCTGGTCCCCCGGCCCGTCCAGCCTAGGGAGGTCGGGAAGGGAGGCGACAGTGGAGGGCCACTCTAGACCCAGCCGGGCACCCTCTCTCCCCCTCCGGTCCGGCCCATGTTCCCAGGAGCTGCGTCGGGAGTCTCCGCGTCCCCGGCGCCGCAGCGCGCAGGGAAGGAAGCAGCTCCTGCAGGGTTCCCGGGCCGGCGGGGTGCAGCAGCCCGGCCAGCTCTCCCCGCGTCCGCGCCCAGCGATCTCCTCCTCCGGGAAGCCCTCGGGCGGCGGATCCGCCTGCACCCGCCCCGGCGCTCCATCGCGCCCGCCTGCCCGCGGGTCCTCACCGCACGCGGCCCACGTCGCCCTTCCTGCAGCTGGCGAATAGGTCGCTGGTGTCCATGGCGCCGGCGGCGGCGACGGCGGCTCGGACCCCGGCCGGACGACCTCAGGCGGCGGCGAGACGCGCCGGGCAGGATGTAAACACGCGCGCCCCGCCCCCTCCCGCCCTGCGGCTCAGCAGCGCCCTCTGGCGCCCGGAGGACCCAGCCGCCCGTCTTTCCGCGCGGCCCCGCAGCGCCCCCTGGTGGCCGGAGGACACACACCACCCACCCGCCTGCGGCCCCCGGCGCCCAGAAGACACAAGCCACCCGCCCCACAGCGCGCCCTGGCGCCCGGACGACTCACATCGCCCGCCATTCCGCGCGGCCCCGCAGCGCCCCCTGGCGCCCTGAGGACCCTGCCACCCTACAGTGCCCCTGGTGGTGGCTAGAGGACACCACCACCTTGCTGCCCTGCAGCGCCCCCTGGTGGGGGCTAGAGGACACTGCCACCCGGCGGCCCCGCAGCGCCCCCTGGTGTCCGGAGGACACTCGCCATCCACCCGCCTGCGGCCCCTGCAGCGCCCCTTGGCACCCCGAGGACCCCGCCACCCGCCTGCGGTCCCGCAGCGCCCCCTGGCGCCCGGAGGACCCACGTTGTCTGCCTTTCCACGCGGCCCTGCAGTGCACCCAGGCGCCCTGAGGACCCTGCCACCCTACAGTAGCGCCCCTGGTGGTGGCTAGAGGACACCACCACCCTGCGGCCCTACAGCGCCCCCTGGCGCCTAGAGGACCCCGCCACCCGCCTGTGGTCCCACAGCGCCCACTGGTGGCTGGAGGACACTGCCACCCTGAGGCCCCCGCAGTGCCCCCTAGTGGTGGCTAGAGGACACCGCCACCCTGCGACCCCACAGCGCCCCCTGGTGCCTGGAGGACCCCCAGCACCCGCGGCCCCACAGCGCCCCCTGGTGGCTGGAGGACACCGCCCACCCTGCAGCCCCGCAGCACCCCCTGGTGGACCCCGCCACCCGCCCACGGTCCCCAAAGCAAGAACGAGGCGAGCGCGGTGGCGGCGGGTCCCAGTGGCTTTAATGGAGCCCCGGTGGGGCGGGAGGGCCGCGCTCACAGGTGCGTGTCCTCCTCGAACACGTCCGAGTCCTCGGGGTCCCGCTTGCCCCCCATGAGCGCGCTCCAGCGGCCCGGGCCGTTGACAGCGCCGCCGTTGAGGCTGGACGGCTTCTCCTGCATCTCCGACTGGCTGTCGCTGGCCACGTCCAGCGTGGGGTTGTCGTGGCAGCCGTTCTCCACGAAACGCAGCTCCTCGCCGTGCGACTGCGGCGGGGACAGGGTGCTGGGCGAGTGCTCCCCTGCCCGCCGCCCGCCGGGGACCCCGCACCCCACAGGTGGCAGGTCCCCTGTCCTCGACTCATTGATCCTGTCCCCGGAGCACCCCTGTGGGCTCCAGCATCATGTATCAACCCACTGATGACAGTCACCTGTTCTTATTACTATTGGCACTGGGGATTGAACCCGGGGGCGTTCTATCTATCTCTGAGCCACACCCCCGGCCCTAAAACTAAGGACTTTTTATTTTGAAATAAGGTCTAAGTTGCTGAGGGCCTCGCTAAATTGCTGAGGCTGCCCTCAAACCTGCGATCCTCCCGTCTAGATTTATCCGAAAGATAAAATCTAGACAAACAAGTCGAAATCAAATGTATCTAATTGACCCCAAATTTTTGAACATCAGCCTCCCAAACCCTTGGATTACAGGCGTGTGCCATCTCACCCGGCTCATCTGTTATCTGTGTGCGGGTGTGTGTGTACATGTGTGTGTTACTAGGGATGGAAGTCAGGTGCGTTTTACCTGTGAGCTGCACCCCCAGCCCTTTTTATGTTGAAGCGGGGTTTCACTGAGTGGCTGGAGGGTCTAAGTTGCAGAGGCTGACCTTTAACCTGCCATACTCCCGTTCCCACCTTCCAAGTACTGGGATTCCAGGTATGCACCCCCCTCTTTTTTTTGCAGTACCAGGGATTGAACCCAGGGGCATTCTACCTCCAAGCTCCACCCCCAGCCCTATTTTTTTATTCTTTATTTGGAAACAGGGTCTCACTAAGTTGCCGAGGGCCTCACTAAGTAGCTGAGGCTGGCTGCGAACCTGCGATCCTCCTGTCTCAGCCTCCCAAGTACTGGATGACAAGCGTGTGCCACCACACCCAGCTCCCCTGTTATTAATGTGAGACTAAAAAAGCTGGGCCGGGGGTACAGGCAGGCCTCTGTGCCCTCTCTCCTGGGGACACAGCTCCAGGCTGTGGCAACCTCTCCTTGACCCCGCACCCCACGCCCGTCTCTGGTGGGTGTGGGGGGCATGGGTGGGACCAGACCCCTCTGTCTGGGCTCTGGGAGGCCTCACGAGCTGCCTCTGGTCTTCGCGGGGCCCCGCGTGCAGCGCAGTGCAATGCAGCTGCAGTTCCCTGCCCCGCCTGCAGGGGGCGCCCGCCCGCCCGGCCCCACGCTCACCACGTGCTTGAGCTTGGGCAGCCGGCGCTGCCAGCAGTTGTAGAGGAGGCCGAGCACAATGATGATGAAGCAGATGACGCCGATGATCACCAGTACCACGAAGAGTGTCCCGTAGTCGCTGCGCACCTGGGTGGCCCGCGCCGGGCAGCTGCTCGTGGTGGAGTAGTTCTGGATGCCGATCTGGGGGCGCGGGGGTTCTGAGCCCGGGGTTCAGGGCGCGGCCGTCCCCCCCATCCCCGCTCTCCCCCGGCGCCGAGGTCCCCTGACACCCCTAGTCACCTGCGAGCGAGGAGGGCAGCCACACTTGTCCCCACCCGGGAGACAGGAGAGAGCCGCAGGCAGGGGCCACCTGCCGTCCTCCCCCATATAGGCTGCTCAGCACCTTCTGGTGCTGGGGACTGAACCCAGGGACATTCTACCTCCGAGCTACACCCCCAGCCCGATTTTTTATTCTTTATTTTGAAACAGGGTCTAAGTTGTGGAGGGCCTCACTAAGTAGCTGAGGCTGGCCTCGAACCTGGATCCTCCGGTCTCAGCCTCCCAAGTACTGGGGTTACAAGCGTGTGCCACCACACCCGGCTTGGCATTCTACCTCTGAGCTGTAGCCCCAGCCCTGTTTTATTTTTTATGTGGAAACAGGGTTTCACTACATTGCAGGAGGCCTCTGCTAAATGGCTCGGGCTGGTCTTGAAACTGCAATCCTCCTGTCTCAGCCTCCCAAGGACTGGGATGACAAGCGTGCGCCACCACGCCTAGTTTTTTTTTTTTTCTGTTTTGAAATGGGGGATTGAAGCCAAGGGCATTCTACCTCCAAGCTATACTCCCAGCCCTTTTTTATTTTTTGTTTGGAAACAGAGTCTTGCTAAATTGCTGAGGCTGGCTGTGAACCCATGATCCTCCTGTCTTAGCCTCCCAAGTCCTGGGACGACAGGTGTGCGCCACCACTGAGCCTGGCTAAGGGTGCTTTTTTAACCCTTAGGACCCAACAGACTGGTTGGTGGTTAGAACTGAGAGAACCCAGCCCCGGCTAGCCCTTGGAAGCACTCAATACCATCACAAACAACAATAAACACCTGTGATCCCAGTACTCGAGAGGCTGAGACAGGAGGATCGCAGGTTCACAGCCAGTCTCAGCAACCTAGTGAGGCCCTCTGCAAATTAGTGAGACCCTGTTTCAAAAATAAAAAAAATAGCCGGGCGTGGTGGTGCACACTTGTCATCCCAGTCCTTGGGAGGCTGAGACCAGAGGATCGCAGGTTCGCGGCCAGTGTCAGCTACTTAGTGAGGCCCTCCGCAACTTAGTGAGGCCCTGTTTCAAAATAAAGAATAAAAAATAGGGCTGGGGGTGGAGCTTAGATGTAGATACCTTTGGGTTCAATCCCCAGTACTGCAAAAAATAAAATAAAATAAATAAAAATAATAAATAAAATAGGGTTGGGGATGTAGCTCAGAGATAGAATGCCCCTGGGTTCAATCCCCAGTACTACACACACACACACACACACACACACAAATTCATGCTAGTGCTGAAACACCCCTCCTCTGCTTGTGTGCAACAGATAAGGAGGTGGCCCGGGCGGGGTCACACACTGCAGGGTTCTTGGAGTTAAGAGGGCTGGCTGAGAGGATTAGTGCGGGTTGGAGGCCAGCCTCAGCAACTTAGCGAGACCCTCAGCAATTTAGTGAGACCCTGATTCAAAACCAAAAATCAGCCAGGCGTGGTGACGCACGCTTGTCATCCCAGTCCTTGGGAGGCTGAGACAGGAGGATCGCAGGTTCGCGGCCAGCCTCAGCTACTTAGTGAGGCCCTCAGCTACTTAGTGAGACCCTGTTTCAAAATAAAGAAAAAATAGGGCTGGGGGTGGAGCCCGGAGGTAGAATGCCCCTGGGCTCAATCCCCAGTGCCAAACAACAACAACCACAAAAAGAGGGGCAGGGGGCAGAGGGGGGCCCTGAACCCCCGGGCATGCGTGGGGCGGTGGCGCCTCCAAGGCCACAGCGCACTTCAGTGCTGCCGCAGCCCGCGGTCCCCAGCCGGAAGCCAATGGCAGGCTGGTGGCTGGTGGCTGATGGCGGCCACGGCACGCTCACCCCTCCTGGGCAGAGCCTCTGGCTTTTGTAACCTGCCCTGCGCCCCTTCCTGGGGTACTGCGTGGTGTTTCTCCTGTCGCCTCACTAAACCCTCAGCTGCGTCCCCCAGAGACCCCTCCTCCCTGAGCTCCGGGCTGGCCAGCACGTGTGTGTGTGCGTTTGTTGTAGTTTTTTTATTGTTGTTTTGCGGTACTGGGGATTGAATCCAGGGGTGTTCTACCTCCGGGCTACACCCCCGGCCCTATTTCTTATTCTTTATTTTGAAACAGGGTCTCACTAAGTTGCGGAGGGCCTCACTAAGTAGCTGAGGCTGGCCTCGAACCTGCGATCCTCCTGTCTCAGCCTCCCAAGTCCTGGGATGACAGGTGTGTGCCATGGCGCCCGGCTCTAAGCACGGGTCTGATGCTCCTCTGCCCCTGTCCCCAGGGAAGGCTGTGTGTCCCCAGGACTTGAGGAGGACTGCAGGGAGCACGGTGGCAGCTAGCGGGCCCGTCCCCTGACGCTTACCTCCTCCAGGCTCCTGCGAATGTCACCCAGCATGGAGAGGACATCTTGCGTGGGCACCACCCCTGTGAGGAGAGACAGCAGCCTTAGTCCAGCCACAGCCACCACAGACCCTGAGCCCCCGCTGCCTGGCTCTACAGATGCCAGGGCCAGCTGGGCGCCGGGTCCCATACCTGCAATCCCAGAACGTGGGAGGCTGAGACAGGAGGATCGCAGGGTCGAGGCCAGCCTCAGCAACTTAGTGAGACCCTGTTTCCAAATAAAAAATAAAATAGGGCTGGGTGGGTAGCTCAGGGGTAGAATGCCCCTGGGTTCAAGCCCCAGGACCACACACACACACACACACACACACACACACACACACACTCCACAGGGTGCTGAGGATGCGTGCCCCACCCCGCATGTGCACCCCACGGATTTGGTTACTGATTTATTTGTGGTGCTGGGGACTGAACCCAGAGACCATTCTACCTCCGAGCTACACCCCCAACCCTATTTTTATTCTTTATTTTGAAACAGGGTCTCACTGTGTTGCGGAGGGCCTCATAAAGTTGCTGAGGCTGGCCTCGAACCCACGATCCTCCTCTCTCAGCCTCCCAAACCCTGGGATGACAGGCGTGCGCCACTGGGCCCGGCTCTCGGTTGATTATTAAACTTCTTCGTGGCAGGTGTGACACTTTCTGGCCACCCCTGCAGCCGGCCCTGGGTCTGGGCACATGCCCGTCCTCTGCACGGTGTGTGGGGCACCCTGGTCCCCGGGCCCTCATGTGTATCCTTGGTCCTTGTCCCCAGGACCCCATGGGTGGGTAGCCTGGGGCCTCACAGCAGGAAGTGGGGCTGTCCCCTGGGTGTGCCCCGGTGGCCCTCCTGCCAGGGCGCTCACCCTGCTCGCCCACCAGCGTCATGAGAAGGTGCTGGTCCTTGTCGCTTGGTTTGCTCAGGGAGATGTGCCAGTCCCCGTGGCGCCCACGGCGGTGGCGGGGCAGCACCTCCTCCACCAGGGCCAGCAACCGCAGCCCCCGGTGCTGCCGGAACACCTCCTGCAGGACAGAGGGGACGCTCAGTGACGCGGGAACCCCGGGCTGCACCCAGGGGTCCTTCAGCGGCGGAGGCCCCGGGCCCAGACACCCTGCGAGCTAGGAGCCCAGCCACGCCCCGGACGATGACGGTCCCCAAGCTCCGTGGTTTGCTTTTGTTTAATTTTTTGGTGCTGGGGATTGAACCCAGGGGCATTCGACCTCTGAGCCACACCCCCAGCCCTTTTTATTTATTTATTTATTTTTGTGGTACTGAGGATTGAACCTGGGGGCATTCGACCCCTGAGTCACACCCCCAGTCCTTTTAATTTTTATTTTTTTGTGGTACTGGGGATTCAACCCGGGGGCATTCGACCTCTGAGCCACACCCCCAGCCCTTTTTATTTTTATTTATTTATTTTTTGTGGTACTGGGGATTGAACCCAGGAGCATTTGACCTCTGAGCCACACCCCCAGCCCTTTTTATTTAATTTTTTTGTGGTACTGGGGATTGAACCCGGGGGCATTCGACCCCTGAGCGACACCCCCAGCCCTTTTAATTTTTATTTTTTGTGGTACTGGGGATTGAACCCGGGGGCATTCGACCTCTGAGCGACACCCCCAGCCCTTTTAATTTTTATTTTTTGTGGTACTGGGGATTGAACCCGGGGGCATTCGACCTCTGAGCGACACCCCCAGCCCTTTTAATTTTTATTTTTTGTGGTACTGGGGATTGAACCCAGGGCATTCGACCTCTGAGCGACACCCCTCCCCCAGCCCTTTTTATTTTTTATTTGAGACAGGATCTTGCTAGGGTGCTGAGAGTCTTGCTGCATTGCAGAGGCTGGCCTCCAACCCATGATCCTCCGGTCTCAGCCTCCCAAGTACCAGGATTGCAGGCGTGCACCCCCAGGCCTGTGCCGCTGTCTTCCCGGGGGTGCGTGCGTGTCCATGTCTGGCGTGGCCGGCCGCCCTGCTGTCGGGCCGGGCCGTCCCCCCGGGGCCCCACGCCGCACTCACACAGTCCACGTTCTCCGTCATGTTGAGGATGATGTAGTTCTTCCCCGCCAGGTTACTCCAGTCCTTACAGATAACCTGGACCAGGACACAAGAGCAAGGGTGACAGTCACCAAGGCGTCGGCAAAGGGACGGACAGACAAAGTGTGTGTGTGGGGGTGGAAACCCTTTTTATTGGCCCTAGGGATTGAACCCAGGGGCGTTCTACCTCTGAGCTACACGCCAGGCCCTTTTAAATTTTTTGTTTGGAAAGAGGGTCTCACTAGGTTACCGAGAGTCTCTCGAAGTTGCTGAGACTGGCCTCGAGCCTGCGATCCTCCTGTCTCAGCCTCCCGAGTACTGGGATGACAGGTGTGCGCCACCACGCCCACCCCTAACCCTATTTTCTTTTTTAATTTTTTTTTGTGGTACCGGGGATTGAACCAGGGCATTCTACCTTGAGTACCCGATTTTTTATTCTTTATTTTGAAACAGGGTCTCACTAAGTTGAGGAGGGCCTCACTAAGTAGCTGAGGCTGGCTGTGAACCCGGATCCTCCGGTCTCAGCCTCCCAAGTACTGGGATTACAAGCAAGCGCCACCACGCCCGGCTTTCTTTTTTAATTTTTTTTTTGTGTGTGTGTGGTACCGGGGATTGAACCCAGGCATTCTACCTCGAGTTACACCCCCAGCCCTATTTTTTATTCTTTACTTTGAAACAGGGTCTCATAAGTTGTGGAAGGCCTGAGTAGCTGAGGCTGACTGCGAACCCGGATCCTCCTGTCTCAGCCTCCCAAGTACCGGGATTACAGGCATGCACCACCACGCCCGGCTTTTTTTTTTTTTTTTTGAAATAGGGTTTTGCAAAGTTGCTGAGGACCTTGCTAAGTTGCCGAGGCTGGCCTCCAACCTATGATCCTCCTGTCCCAGCCTCCCGAGTGCTGGGATGACAGGCATGCCCCCTTGGGGCTCTGCGTGCTGTGGGAAGGGCAGGGCAGTGGAGGAGGAGACCGCGCGCCCTGGCTTTACCTGAGTCGACTCCCAGGGCCTCCTGGATGGAGCTTCGGCTGCCTGCTCCCCTGGCGGTGGCGGCGGTGGCTGCGGGCTGAGACTTTCTGGCCCCGCGGTGGCAGGTGACGGTGTCACCTCCGTGTCTTGGGGGGCGGGTGGGAAGGAGGCTGAGGTCCCAGGGTGCAGATGGTCAGGGGCTGTGGTCTGAGGGAGCGAAGCCGTGGATGGCAGGTCGCTGGCTGGCCCCCCGGTGACCTCCTGGCCACCCGCTGCCCCAGAGTCCCCAAGTGCCACCCCCTGCCCCACGGCCTCCTGGCTGGCAGGCTCCTGATCCCCCAGGGTCTCTGGCCTCGGGGAGGCCGAGGGCGGCGGCCAGCTGGGCTCGGCGCTGCTGTCCACCTCGGTGCCAGAGGAGGAGGCCTGGTCCCCAGGGTCCTCGGGCCTGAGTTCGGCGGCTCCCGGGGACGGGCTGGGAGGAGAGTCCCCGGCCGGCGTGGGGGCTTCCTCCCGGGACCCGCTGACCGGGAGCAGCTCCTCTTCCTCGTCCTCTTCCATCTCCTCCTTCTCCCGCTCCTCCTCCTCCTCTTCCTCTTCCTCCACTTCCTCCTGCAGCGGCGTCTGCCAGGGTGGTTCAACCAGATTCATTTTGGGCCATGGCGAGGAGAGGTTGGGGAGCCCCGGGGCCAGGCCGGCGTCCTCCAGGGGACCGGCCTTCTCAGTCAGGTCGGGGAAGACGTAATCTACGGACAGAGACGGGAAGCTCCTTCACTCCTTCCGTCCCTCCGCGATTTATTTGGCATTTACCAACGTAAAAGAACCTTAATTGCCAGGCGTGGTGGTGCACGCCTGTCACCCCGGGACTCGGGAGGCCAAGTCAGGAGGATGTCAGGTTGGAGGCCAGCCTCAGCAACTTAGTGAGATGCTCAGCGACTGACTTAGTGAGACCCTGTTTCAAAATACAAGATAAAAGTTGGGAGGCGGAGACCGGAGGATCCAGGTTCGCGGCCAGCCTCAGCTCTCTCTCTCTCTCTCTCTCTCTCTCTGTCTCTCTGTCTCTCTCTCTCTCTCTCTACTTAGTGAGGCCCTCTGCAACTTTGTGAGACTCAATTTCAAAATAAAGTATAAAAAATAGGGCCGGGGGCGTAGCGCGGAGGTAGAACGCCCCTGCGTTCAATCCCCAGTACTGCAAAAAAACAAACAAACAAGATAAAAGCCGGATGTGGTGGTGCACACTTGTCATCCCAGTACTTGGGAGGCTGAGACAGGAGGATCCGGGTTCGCGGCCAGCCTCAGCTACTTAGTGAGGCCCTCCGCAACTTAGTGAGACCCTGGTTCAAAATAAAGAATAAAAAATAGGGCTGGGGGTGGAGCTCGGAGGTAGAATGCCCCTGGGTTCAATCCCCAGTACCGTAAAAAAATAAAAATAAAAATAAAAATAATAAAAGATAAAATTGGGCTGGGCGTGGTGGCACACACTTGTAATCCCCGTACTTTGGGAGGCGGAGGATCCAGGTTCGCAGCCATCCTCAGCTCTCTCTCTCTCTGTCTCTGTCTCTCTCTCTCTCTCTCTACCTAGTGAGGCCCTCCACAACTTCGTGAGACCCGATTTCAAAATAAAGTATTAAAAAATAGGGCCGGGGGTGTAGCGTGGAGGTAGAACGCCCCTGGGTTCAATCCTTGGTACCGCAAAAAAAAAAAAGATAAAATTGGTTTGGGGGTGTAGTTCATGGGTAGAATAACTTGAGTTCAAATCCTAGCACCAAAAAAAGAAAAAAATAAATAAACCTCACAATACACTCCTGGGGCCAGTGGGACATGAGACTGTCGGTCACCTGGGGGAGCAGTGGGGAAGGGGTGCCGGGAGGGGGCGGGGGCCTGTGGAGGGGCTTAGGGACCTGGCTATTCTTGGTTTCATTCATTCTCAGTCGTGTAGTTTTATTTATTTTATTGCGCTACTGGGGATGGAACCCAGGGGCATTCTATCTCTGAGCTCCACCCCCAGTTCTATTTTATTTTTCATTTTGAAACAGGGTCTCACTAAGTAGTTGAGGCTGGCTGCAAACCCAGATTCTCCTGTTTCAGCCTCCCAAGGACTGGGATGACAAGCGTGCGCCACCATGCCCGGCTTATTTTTTATTTTGAAAGATTGCAGAACGTCTCGCTGAGTTTCTGAGGCTGGCCTCCACCCTGCGATCCTCCTGCCTCAGCCTCCCGGGCACTGGGATGGCAGGGCTGTGGGCCCGCGTGGGGCTCAGGCTGCACGCATTTTCCTCCGACGCCGTGTTCCAGTCTGTCTGGGTCCCTGTTCCCCTCGGTGGAGTGCGTGCTGGCCTGTCACTCTGTCTTCCAGGGCAGCCATCATCTCATGGATGAGGCCCTTGGCGGTGGTTGAAATATTAATGAATCAATGCCGCCGTTCAAGACGCGGAATTGAAATGGACGTCAGGGGCCAGTGACCTTGAATGGCCACTTTAAACGTCCCTTTAGGTTAATGTCAAATCGCTGAAAAGCGTCCCTGGAGGGCAACCCTCAAGCCAGGGGTTCAACCAAGTGTTAGAACAGAAACGCTCACCAGTCAGGAGAGATACTGTGTGTGTGTGAGCGTGTGTGTGTATGTGTGTGTGTGTGTGTGTTTTATTTATTTGTTTTTTGCGGTACTGGGGATGGAACCCAGGAGCATTCTACTTCCGAGGTACACCCACAGCCCGATTTTTTATTCTTTATTTTGAAACAGGGTCTCATGAAGTTGCGGAGGGCCTCACTAAGTAGAGAGAAAGAGAGAGAGACAGGGAGAGAGAGAGAGAGAGAGAGAGAGCGAGCTGAGGCTGGCCGCGAACCCGGATCCTCCGGTCTCTGCCTCCCAAAGTACTGGGATTACAAGCGTGCGCCACCACACCTGGCTCAGCCCTATTTTTTATTCTTTATTTTGAAACAGGGTCTCACTAAGTTGCGGAGGGCCTCACTAAGTAGCTGAGGCTGGCCGCGAACCCCGATCCTCTGGTCTCCGCCTCCCAGGTACTGGATGACAAGCGTGCGCCACCACGCCCGGCTTTTTTTTTTTTTTTGAAACAGGGTCTTGCTAGGTCGATGAGTCTCACTATTTGCTGAGGCTGTCCTCACACCTGTGATCCTCCTGTCTCAGCCTCCCAAGGACTGGGATGACAGGCGTGCACCACTACGCCCGCCTTTAATGTGTATCACTTTGTATGTCACTATGATGTATAATGAATTACACTGCACCAATAAAATTCTAAAAAAAAAAAAGTTCGGCCAAGTGTGGTGGCGCACGCCTGTAATCTCAGTACTTGGGAGACCGAGACAGGAGGCTCACGGGTTTGAGGCCAGCCTCGGCAATTTAGCAAGGCCCTCAGCAACTTAGAACCTGCTTCAAAATAAAAAATAAAGCCGGGCGTGGTGGCGCACTCTTGTCATCCCAGTCCTTGGGAGGCTGAGACAGGAGGATCCCGGTTCGCGGCCAGCCTCAGCTACTTAGCGAGGCCCTTCATAACTTAGTGAGACCCTGTATCCAAATAAAGAATAAAAAATAGGGCTGGCGGTGGAGCTCGGAGGTAGAATGCCCCTGGGTTCAATCCCCAGTTCCACAAAAAAATAATAATAAAATTTAAAAAATTAAATTTAAATAAAGGGCTGGGGGTGGAGCTGGGAGGTAGAACGCCTCTGGCTTTAATCCCCAGGACGGAAATAAATTAAAAAGGACAGAGACGGAGTCCCCGGGACGTGGCATGGCACTGTACCTACCACAGCGCTCAAGGTCGGGCTACCTGCGGTGGGTCCCAGGTCCAGGCTGGACTCGTTGAGCTCGTCTTCCTCTTCCCAAAAGTACTGCGGCGGCTGCAGGATCCGGGACTCCTCGCTCTCCTCGCTGGGGAAGCCGGAGCCAGGGGCCCCCAGGCCGGCGCCCGGGCCCAGGGCCTCGCTGGGCTCCTCCGAGTCGAGCGGCTCCAGGCTGGTGGGCAGCAGCAGTTCCAGCAGCGAGGTGGAGGTGAGGCCTTCGGGGCCCGGCTCTTCGGTCCCCGCGGTGCACCCTCCCAGGGACACGCCTGTGCAGAGGAGAGACATGCGTCAGTAGAGGCAGGCATGGCCCAGGGCTGGCCACGCTGGGGTGCCCAGGGATTCCCGAACACCCAGAAGGTTCACTTCAAAAGGCTGGGCTCGGGGGCGCACGCCTAGAATCCCAGTACTTGGGAGGCTGAGACGGGAGGATTGCAGGTTGGAGGGCAGCCTCAGCAACATAGCGAGACTCTCAGCAACCTAGCGAGACCATTTTTCCAAATAAAATATAAAAAGGGCCGGGTGTGGTGGCGCACACTTGTAATCCCAGTACTTTGGGAGGCGGAAACCAGAGGATCTGGGTTCGCGGCCAGCCTCAGCTCGCTCTCTCTCTCTCTCTCTCTCTCTCTGCTTAGTGAGGTCCTCCGCAACTTCATGAGACCCGGTTTCAAAATAAAGTATAAAAAATAGGGCCGGGGGTGTAGCGCAGAGGTAGAACACCCCTGGGTTCAATCCCCGGTCCGCAAAAATAAAATAAAATAAAATAAAATAAAATAAAATAAAATAAAATAAAAAGGGCTGGGGGTGTAGCTTGGAGGTAGAACGCCCCTGGGGCTCAGTCTGCAGTATTACACACACTCAAAAACAAGTAGCTGGGTGTGGTGGCGCACGCTTGTCATCCTAGTACTTGGGAGGCTGAGACAGGAGGATCACAGGTTCGTGGCCAGCCTCAGCTACTTAGTGAGGCCCTCCGCAACTTAGTGAGACCCTGTTTCAAAATAAAGAATAAAAAAAATAGGGCCGGGGGTGTAGATCAGAGGTAGAATGCCCCTGGGTTCAATCCCTGGTACCGCAAAAAAAAAAAAAAACAAAAAAACAAAACAACCAAGTAGGCAGAGGCCACGCTGCCGAGCCCCCTCTGTGGGCAGGTTGGAAGCAGAGGAGATGGGCAGGGGACGGGGGACGCGTCTCTGAGCTCCCAGGCTTACGGTGGCAGCTGGGCCAGGTCTGTGGACGTGAACACCAGCGACCACGAGGTCCCTGCTTCTACGGCCTTGCTTCCCCTGTGACCCTGTCCCCGGGCTTCCATCCTACACTAAAAAACTTCAAAACGGCATTAAGAACATGATTTATATTTCAGCAATACAGTAATCTGGACACAGTCTTCTTTTCTTTGCAGTACTAGGGATTGAACCCAGGGGCATTCCATCTCCGAACTACACCCCCAGCCCCATTTTATTTTATTTTATTTTACTTTTTTTTTTTGCAGTACCAGGGATTGAACCCAGGGGCATTCTACCTCTAAGCTACATCCCCAGCCCGATTTATTTTATTTTATTTATTTTATATTTATTTATTTTATTTTATATTTTATTATTTTGTTTTATTTATTTATTTAATTTTTTATTTATTTTATTTTATATTTTATTTTATTTTTGCGGTACTGGGGATTGAACCCAGGGGCATTCTACCTCCGAGCTGGACCTCCAGCCCTAGTTATTTATTTATTATTTATTTATTTAGTTAGTTTTGTTTTGAAAAAGGGTCTTGCTCGGTTGCTGAAAGTCTCACTGAGTTGCTGAGGCTGGCCTTGAATTTGCGATCCTCCCGTCTCAGCCTCCCAAGTGTTGGGATGACAGGTGTGTCTACCACGCCCGGCTATACCCGACTTTTGTACCGAGCGAGTCTGTGTGCAATACTTCACCATGCCTGGCCTGGGCGTCCTCACCTCTCAAACAAGGACAAAAATTCCCTCCCTCCGCCCCCGGCGTGAGGTGCGGTGACGTAATCCCCAGGCGGGTGGAAACTGCTCTAAATAGCACTTGGGGAGCAGACTAGCCTACAAATGGAAATGGAATGATGAAGGCAGACCCGGGGAAGTCCTGGCGCTGGAAGAGAGAACATTCAAAAGCGACAAGGAGCCGGGGGAGGCTGAGACAGGAGGATCGCAGATTCAAGGCCAGCCTCAGCAGTTTAGCGAGACTCTCCGTTCCTCAGCGAGACCCTGTTTCAAAATAAAAAATAAAAGTCAGGCGTGTTGGAGCACGCCTGTCATCCCAGTATTTGGGAGGCAGAGACAGGAGGATCGCAGGTTCAAGGCCGGCCTCAGCAATTAAGCGAGACTCTCAGCAACCTAGCCAGACCCTGCTTCAAAATAAAAAAAAAATAAAAGCCGGGCGTGGTGGTGCGCGCTTGTCATCCCAGTACTTGGGAGGCTGAGACAGGAGAATCCGGGTTCGTGGCCAGCCTCACCTACTTAGTGAGGCCCTCTGCAACTTAGTGAGACCCTGTTTCAAAATAAAGAATACAAAATAGGGCTGGGGGTGTAGCTTGGCAGTAGAATGCCCCTGGGTTCAACCCCTAGTACCGCAAAAAGAACCCCAAAAAACAAAAAAAATAAAAAATAAAATAAAACGGGCTGGGGGTGTAGCTCAGAAGTACAAAGGCTGGGAGGCTGGGACCCCAGGACAGTGCCCGGGAGCCCCTGCCTCTCCGGAGCCGCAGGTACGGCGAGGGGCACAGCTTCTGGGCGGCCCTGATCCACGGAGCCGCAGCCTGAGCCACGCTCCACACACAGCATCAACTCCTGCGGGGACTGGGCAGCTCGGATTCTGTGGTTTCTCAGAGTCAAGGTATTTGGAAGCCAGAGAAAGCCGCAGCGATCAATTTGGGGTTCCCCGCCCTAGAAGCTCCCTTTTGTTCCCAGGAAAGGATCAATTAAAGATCATTTAAAAAAATTATTATTCTTTATTTGGAAACAGGGTCTCACTAAGTTGCAGAGGGCCTCACTAAGTAGCTGAGGCTGTCCGCGAACCTACAGTCCTCCTGTCTCAACCTCCCAGGTACTGGGGTTACAATCATGGGTCACCACACCTGACTTTAAAGATCTTTTTCCTCCTCCTTCTTCTTTTTTTTTTTTTTGTGGTACTGGGGATTGAGCTAAGGGGCATTCTACCTCTGAGTTACACCCCCCAGCCCATTTTATTTTTTGTTTGGAAACAGGGTCTTGCTAAGTTGCAGAGGCCTCGAACCTGTGATCCTCCTGTCTCAGCCTCCCAATGCTGGAGTTACAAGTGTGTGCCCCCGTGCCAGGCTCAGAATGACACTCCTACCTAGTGTGATTGATTCTTTTCCTCTAGCACCTATAATTTTTTTTTTTTTTTTGCTATTTCAGCATTCCCAACGGGGGCAGAGGGGGTGGGGAGGGACGGCGGCACATGCAAAGGATTAGGGGATTAGTCTCAAAGACAATCCACCCCAAACTCAGGAAAAGAGGCCAGAGCATCAGGCTGACGTGTTGAGGGGGCTGAAAAATCAAGGTCCCAGAGATCTCTCTGTCACTTTGCCACCTCGGTCCCTGCAACCTCGGGGTCCTTTTTAGATTTTCGCTACCGGGCACCACCTCTGTCCCTCCCCCAGCCGGCAGCTCTGAAGTCCCGATCTTCCTAAGCCCTTGGCAGACACCAGTCTGGGAGGTGCCCGGCGGCGGCTGTCACAGCCCCCACACTGTCGCGAGGCAGCCACAACAGAGACTGTCTGCCACTACGATTCCTGCCACGCAGGCGCGCCTACGCTCCGGTGTTTGTATTGCGCGTGAAACAATACTGGAGGGGTGCTTGTAGGGTTTCACACAAAGGCGTGGAGGAAAGAGACACACGCTGCCAGACACGCGCACGTGCCCGCCAAGCACAGAGATAAAAAAGATGCGTCGTGAGCTGGGCGCAGGGGCGCGTGCCTGTCACCCCAGGGTTTGGGAGGCTGAGACAGGAGGATCGCAGGGTGGAGGCCGGCCTCAGCAACCCAGTGAGACCCTGTCTCAAAATAAAAAAATAAAACTGACTGGGGGATGTAGCTTGGAGGCAGAGCACCCTGGGTTCAATCCCCAGTGCCAAAAAAAAAAAAAAAAAAAAAAAAAGATGTGTCATGAAGAGGGTGTAGGGGAAAGAGGAGGAGGGAAGGAGATGCTAGGGGGGCTGGCCCCAGTCCTGACTGACTTTCCTGGCCAGTTTTGAGTAACTGTCACTCAAAGAAAAAGGAGACCTTCTTCCCAAAGAGGACTTAGGTGTGCTGTCAGTGTCTGACTCCGTCAGTAGGAGATATTTGTGTGTGTGTGTGTGTGTGTGTGTGTGTGTGTGTGTGTGGTGGGCACTGGGGATCGAGCCCAGAGGCATTCTACCTCCGACCTCCACCCCAGCCCTTTGGATTTTTTATTAATTTTTATTTTGGGGGACTAGAAATTGAACCCAGGGGCATTCTACCTCTGAGCTACACCCCCAGCCCTTGTGACTTTTTTTTGGGGGGGGGATAGGATCTGGCTAAGTTACTGAGGGTCTTGCTAAGTTGCCGAGGCTGGCCTCTGACCTGTGATCCTCCTGTCTCAGCCTCCAAAATCCTGGGATCACATGTGTGCACCACCACACCTGACAGCAGTGGATATTTTTTTTTTCTGTGCACACTATGTAGGTCCTTCATCAATCACTGGTGGACAAAAACATACCCTCGTTACACCGAGCTGCCCTGGGCTGTGTATGGTGGTTGGGTCATCTTCTCAGGAGGTCTGTGACCAGGAGTCCCAAGGCGAGGGCCCATTTCATTGTTACATGAAGCCGGAACTGCTCCTTCCCCTACACAGAGGACCCCCCCATCTCCCATGTGCTGGTCTTTGCAGGTTCAATGCCAGGGAGCTGCCTTGCGCCCGTGTCCCAAGCACACATTATATAGAGGTGTGCCTACTGGAAACGAAGTTCGCCTATTCAATCACACACGCGTGCGTGCGCACACACAGACAGGCACGCACACTGGTTCTGGTACCATCACCACCGGCATCCATTGATACCTTCACCTGTGCTCAGTGACTCACCTTTGCGACGGGGTTTCTCCCGCCCCCATTTCACTAGTGGCTGTGTGCCTGTCTCGTGGGTTGTCACGCCCCTTGTGTCCACCCCTGCACACACACACACACACACACACACACACACACACATACACACACACACACACACATACACACACACATGCACACATACCCCTAAATGGCACATCGGCCCCTGGGGAAGCAGTATGGGCGAGTCTGTCTCTCTTTGTCACCAACATCCATGTCCCACCGCTCTAGTCCCCACACCTGTCATTGCCCCAACCCCCAAACCCTTGCGTGCTGCTAAATGGAAACCAAGCTACACACACACACACACACACACACACACACACACACACTCCCCATGTCAAGCGGCAGCGTGCAGGCTGACAGTGTCACAGTCACAACAGACGTCCCCATCGTCAGCACACCTCGTGTGTGCATGCATGCGTGTGTGTGTGTGTGTGTGTGTGTGTGTGTCTAATAAAGTCTGGCACAGTCCCGGCCACACATCACAATGAGCCACGCGCTCCCGCCCAGCGGCCTCACGCTGTGTCAACAGCCACCCTGGGTCCACGCAGCTGCCAACCGTCTTTGGCGGTTTCCCTGGGTCCAAGCCACAGGGGTCCCCAGGATGCACTCTGCCTCAGGGCCCCAGGGGACCTTTACCGATGCCACCTCTCCATCCCGGTGTGGCTGTCACACGCCCTCCTCTCCCTCCCTCCCCAATGCACGCGTGCACACACACACACACACACACACCCCCGGAGAGGGTGCAGATGCGCACACCTGCCTGTCACCTGCACCGGGTGGCACGGATGCCCCCTCGGCCCCACTCCCCCCCTGCGCGTGTGTCCCACGCGCGCTCACACGCACGCTCACACGCACGCACGCCCCTGCAACCTGGCGTGGCAGCAGACACGCGCACCTGTCACCGCCCGCCCGCCCTGCAGCCCGGGTGTGTCACGCGCGCTCACACGCAAGCTCTCCCCACCCCGTGTGTGTGTGTGTGTGTGTGTGTGTGTGTGTGTGTGTCAGGCCGGCCGGGGTCGCCTTGCACGCCCTGCACGCCCCACCTCCGCCCCGCGCCCCGGGACCGCGCCGCGCGCGCCCGCGCCCGGCCCCTTTGTTGGCGGCGGAGCTGTCCAGCACCGCGTCCCCGCCGCCGCCGCCGTCCCAGCCGTCCGCCCGCCCACCGGCCCGTCCGCCGCGCACTCACCCTCGGCCAGCAGCAGCAGCAACAGCGGCAACAGCGGCGGCGGCGGCGACGGCGACAGCCGAGGGGCCCGCAGCAGCCGGCCCATGGTGCAGCCGTCGCCGCCCGCAGCCGCAGCGGCGCGGCGCCCGGGCCCGCGTCAGGGGCCGCGGCGGCGCGCAACCGCCGCATTGGCCCGCGCGGCCGTCACTCACGCCAGGCCCCGCCCACCCGCGTGCCGCGGGCGCGCCCCCGCAAGAGGCCAGGCGGACGCGCGGACGCCGGCCCCTCCGCAGCGCCGCCGCGCCCGGCCAGCCAATAAGCAGCGCCCCCATGCCCGGCCAGCCAATCAGCAGCGCGGAGGCTAAGGGGGCGGGGCCGGCGGCATAGTCGGGCCTCGCACCTTGCGCCTGGGTCCTTAGATGCTGTGCTTCTCCAAGCTGTGGCGGATGAGGGGCCATGCCCGGCCAGCCAATCAGCAGCGCGGAGGACAAGGGGGCGGGGCCGGCAGCAAAGTCAGGCCTCGCACCTTGAGCCTGGGTCTTTAGATGCTGTGCTTCTCCATGCTGTGGCGGATAAGGGGCCATGCCCGGCCAGCCAATCAGCAGCGCCCCCATGCCCGGCCAGCCAATCAGCAGCGGGGAGGCCAAGGGGGCGGGGCCAGCGGCATAGTAGGGCCTTGCACCTTACGCCTGGGTCCTCAGATGCTGCGCTTCTCCATGCTGTGGCGGATGAGGGGCCAGGCACGGCCAGCCAATCAGCAGTGCACCAATGCCCAGCCAGCCAATCAGCAGCACAGATGCCAAGGGGGCGGGGCCGGCGGCAGAGTCGGGCCTCGCACCTTGCCTATGGGTCCTCAGATGCTGCATTTCTCCACGCTGTGGCAGATGAGGGGCCAGAAGCGCAGGAAGAGCCCCGGGGGGCCAAGAAGCAAAGGACCAACTGGACTTGGGCCAGGCCACTTAGTGCCCGTCTTTTTTCCCCTTTTTTGGTACTGGGGATTAAACTCAGGGGCTTTCTATACGTGGAAACAGGGTCTCCCCACGTTGCCAAGGGTCTCACTAAGTCGCTGAGGCTGGCCTCGAAGGTGTGATCCTCCTGTCTCAGCCCCCCAAGTACTGGGATTACAGGTGTGCACCACCACGTCCGGCTAGGACCAAGTCTTTAGGACAAGGCATTTGGGGGACATTTACGATTCAAACCATAAAAAGAAGTCATGACTTTTTTTGCATTTATTTGCCATCCGGACAAACCAAAGAGCTCTCCTAACCCAACCTACCTCCTGCAGAAAGTGGTCGGGGAAGGCCTGCCTATGATCCGATAACAGAACAGAGGCCAACGGATTCCAGCATCCAGATTTTACAACACTTTTATTATTAAAAATTAAAACTACAGAAACGGAAATTGAATGTACAAACGCGAAGCGAATGGGGCAACGGTCGGGCAGGAGAAAACTGATTGAGAGTAATGGCAGGGGATAGTTGTGGCTAGTGGATAATCCGCCAGACTCCTCCAACTAACGGAACCACACGGGGCCGTGACAGAGAACAGGCGCCATGCCGGCAGGGCCACGTGTCCTTCTGTCCCACAGGCTCCGAGAAACGTGCAGGACAGAGTTCCAGAAAAAGACCACAACACCGCTAAGTTGTTCTCTGGCCGAAGATGGCAGGAGAAAACCCAGAGAAGAAACTCATACCAAGACGGTCAGAGTTCTTCAAACACCCACAAACTGGCATCTGGTCACCTGAGACACACCCAAACTCCGTTGCACATGGTCAATTTTTTGGTTTTGGTACCAAAACCCAGGGGCATTCTACCTCAGAGCTATACCCCCAGCCCTATTTGCTTGCTTATTTTCAAACAGGGTCTGGCTAAGTTGCTGAGGGTCTCACTAAGTTGCAGAGACTGTCCTCCAACCTCCGAGCCTCCTGACTCAGCCTCCCAAGTACTGGGATTACAGGCTTGTGCCACCACACCAGGCGAACACAGTTACTTTTGATGCAAGGCACCAGGTGGTAAAGCTACTGATTAGCTGACAAAGAAACGCTGGTAAGATGCCCATCCAGAAGGTTCCAGAAGCAGAGAGTGGAGCCAAAGAAATAAATAGCATCGTCCTAAGTGACAGCCAGAGGCTGGGAGACCGTGAGTGAAGTCAGACATCTGGCCAGAAACCCCGACCCCAGCTCACCTGAGACCCTGTGTGCTTTTAATCTCTTTTTTATACTGGGGATTGAACCCAGGGGCATTCTACCTCCAAGCCACACCCCCTGCCCTTTTAAAAACAAAACAAAACCAAAAAACGGGGTCTCGCTAACTTGCCGAGGCTGGCCTCCAACCTGCGATCCTCCTGCCTCAGCCTCCCAAGGACGGGGATTCCAGGCGTGTGCCGCTGCGCCCGGCTTGGGTTTGGCTTTGTGTCCGTAAGGCACAGTGTGGCTAGCGTTCTGGGAGTCCCCGCCGGGGCTGGGCTCAGAACTGCTGCAGGATCACTTTACGCTTGAGGTCGTGGGTGAACTTGTGCATGCGGAAGAGCTCGCTGTCGTAGAAGGCCGACAGGTTGTGGATGTGGATCTGCCGGGCCTGGGAGGAGGAACGGGGAGAGAGAGGGCCGTGCTGTGGGGCTGAGCTCCGGTGTTTCCACAGAGCATGACAGCACAGGAGTACACACACACACACATGCACACACAGCCAGTGCAGAAGCCAGACCTGGAACCCCAGTGCTTGGGAGGCTGAGGCAGGAGGATCGCAGGTTCACGGCCAGCCTCAGCTACTTAGTGAGGCCCTCTGCAACTTAGTGAGACTCTGTCTGTAAATAAAGAATAAAAAATAGGGCTGGGGGTGGAGCTTGGAGATAGAATGCCCCTGTACCAAAAGAAAAAAAGGCATTCTACCTCCGAGCTACACCCCAAGCCCTATTTTATTAATTTTTATTTTGAAACAGGGTTTCACTAGGTTGATGAGAGTCTTACTATTGCTGAGGCTGGCCTCGAAAACCTGCGAACCTCCAGTCTCAGCCTCCCAAGTACTGGGATTACAAGCATGGCCTATTTTATTTTATTTTTATTTTTTGTGGCACTGGGGATTGAACTCAGGGGCATTCTACCTCCGAGCTCCACACCCAGCCCTATTTTTTTTTTTTTGTGGTACCGGGGATTGAACCCAGGGGCGTTCTACCTCCGTGCTACACCCCGGCCCTATTTTTTATCCTTTATTTTGAAACCGGGTCTCACGAAGTTGCGGAGGGCCTCACTAGATAGATAGAGATAGAGAGAGAGAGAGAGAGCGCGCGCTCGCACACGCGCGCGCACTGAGGTTGGCCGCGAACCCGGATCCTCCGGTCTCCGCCTCCCAAAGTACTGGGATTACAAGCGTGCGCCACCACGCCCGGCTCCTATTTTTTATTCTTTATTTTGAAACAAGGTCTCGCTAAATTGCAGAGGGCCTAAGTAGCTGAGGCTGGCCATGAACTTGTGGATCCTCCTGTCTCGGGCTCCCAAATACTGGGATTACAAGCGTGCGCCACCACGCCTGGCTCTATTTTATTATTTTATTAATTTAATTTTTTATATTTTATTTTGCGGTACTGGGGATTGAACCCAGGGGCATTTTACCTCTGAGCTCCACCCCAGCCCTATTTTTTATTCTTTATTTATTATTTTTATCTTTTTTGCGGTACCAGGGATTGAACCCAGGGGGGTTCTACCTCCGAGCTACACCCCCGGCCCTATTTTTTATCCTTTATTTTGAAACCAGGTCTCACGAAGTTGCGGAGGGCCTAAGTAGCTGAGGCTGGCCGCGAACCCGCATCCTCCGGTCTCAGCCTCCCAAGTACTGGGATTATGAGCGTGCACCACCACGCCCGGCTCTACTTTAGTTTTTATATTGAAACAGGATCTCACTAAGTTACTGAGGGCCTTGCTAAATTCCCCAGGCTGGCCTCCAATCTGCGATCCTCCCATCTAAGCTTCCCAGTACCAGGATGACAGGTGTGCGCCACCACACCTGGCTAGCCCATCCACTTAATGACCTACTCTTGTCACCAAGCCCCAAGGATGACGGAGAGTTCCCACGGCAGCCGACCCGGACCCCCGCTTCCCCTCTGCGCCCCTACCTTATCCACTAAATCCTTCTCTGGCACTTCGATCGTGTCCTGCTGGGCACCAAATCGGTTGCGTTGGTAAGTCACCTGCTCCGCCACCAGCTGCTTCAGGATGAAGAGCAAGAGCTCGTTGTTGTCACGCCGGAAGGAAAGGTAGCGGGCAAACGTCTGGAAGAAGACAGAAAAAGCCGGGTGTGGCGGCGCACACCTGTCAACCCAGTACCCGGGAGGCCGAGGCGGGAGGATCGCAGGTTCGAGGCCGGCCTCAGCAACTTAGCTAGGCCCTCAGCAACCCAGCGAGCCTATTTCCAAACAAAAAAAATACAAAAGCAAAGCGCAGATGACCCCCCACTGCGGCCCCCGGGCAGCACTACCTTCCGCATGCCGCGCATGACGCTGAACTTCTGCGTGTCGATGAAGCTCTCCAGCATAACGCGGATGGCCATGTTGACGTCGTCCTCGATCACGTAGTCCCGCAGGTGGATGCGTGCGTGGGCCTCCGCCATGCGGATCATGGACTCGATGTGTCGCACAGTGATGGGGATGCTTCCGGTGGCCTGCAGAGAGGCAGAGCGTCAGGTCAGCTGAGCCACAGCAGCGGGCGCAAACACATGTCTCCCTTATTTTCTACTTCTCAGTACTGGGGACTGAACCCAGGGATTACACTCCAGCCCTATTTTTGATTATTGGGAAACAGGGTCTCACTAAGTGGCGGAGGGCCTCACTAAGTAGCTGAGGCTGCCCATGAACCTGCAATCCTCCTGTCTCAGCCTCCCAAGTACTGGGATTACAAGCGTTCGCCACTACACCCTGCTAAGAATCAACTCTTCATGGCACTAATTTTTTATACTTTTTCTTTTTCTTGGCAGTTACTAGGGATCGAACCCAGGGGCATTCTACCTCTGAGCTCCACCCCAGCCCTATTTTTTATTCTTTATTTTGAAACAGGGTCTCACTAAGTGGCAGAGAGCCTCACTAAGTAGCTGAGGCTGGCCTCGAACCTGCGATCCTCCTGTCTCAGCCTCCAAGTACTGGGATTATAAGCGTGCGCCACCACGCTCGGCTCAGCCCTTTTTATTTTGAAACGGGGTCTAAGTTGCGGAGGGCCTCACTAAGTAGCTGAGGCTGCCCGCAAACCTGAGATTCTCCTGTCTCAGCCTCCCATGTACTGGGATTACAAGTGTGCGCCACCACGCCTGGTTTAATTTTTAATTTTTTGTGGCGCTGGGGATTGAACCCGGGGGCCATCTACCTCCAAGCTATACCTCCACCCCTATTTTATTTTGAAACGGGGTCTTGCTTGGTTGATGAGAGACTCTCTATTTGCCGAGGCTGTCCTCGAACCTGTGATCCTCCTGTCTCAGCCTCCCAAGTACTGGGATGACAAGCGTGCGCCACCACACACGGCTTAGTTTTTATTTTATTTACTTATTTCTCTTGTTACTGGGGATTGAACCCAGGAGCGTTCTACCTCTGGACTACACCCTCAGCCCTATTTTTTATTCTTTATTTGGAAACAGGGTCTCGCTAAGTTGTGGAGGGCCTCACTAAGTAGCTGAAGCTGGCCTCGAACCCGCAATCCTCTGGTCTCAGACTCCCAAGTCCTGGGATGACAAACCAAGCGTGCGCCACCACGCCCGGCTTATTTTTATTTTGAAACAGGGTCTTGCCAAGTTGCGGAGGCTGGCCTCAACTCTGCGATCCTCCTGTCTCAGCCTCCCAGGAACTGGGATCGCCCAGCGCGCTCCGGACGCGGGCGCCACCCCCGCAGCCCCGGCGCTCACCATGGACTCCTTCCGCAGGTCGCTGTACATCTTGGCCACCTTGTCCTGGTCCATCTGATTGAGCTTCGGGTGGACTCTCTCCTTGGCGTAGATGATGTACTTCTTCAGCACCTCCTGGGGCAGGGGCTCCACGCCGGACGTGTTGGGCATGGCGGGCTCTGAGGCGTTGCCGCCGGCCGGTCCCTCGTCGTCCTTGTTGCTGGGGTGGTGTCGGACGTGGCTGCCGACCACGAAGCGGGCCAGCATCTCGTCCTGCGACACGGTGGCGGAGGGCGGGTGAGAAGACAGCGGGAGGCGGGAGAGGCTGCACTCCTGGCCCACCCCCAGTGCATCTCCCAACCACATACTGATTATACTTATTAATATTCTTATTACTTCTATTGTTATGATAACCACTGGGGATTGACCCTAAGAGCATTCTACCTCCAAGCTATCCCCCCAGCCCTATTTTGCTGAGGCTGGTTTTTTTTTTAATCTTTTTGGCGGTACGGGGATTGAACGCAGGGGCATTCTACCTCCGAGCTACACCCCCGGCCCTATATTTTATTCTTTATTTGGAAACAGGGTCTCACTAAGTAGCTGAGGCTAGCCACGAACCTGCGATCCTCATCTCAGCCTCCCAACCACTGGGATGACAAGCGTGTGCCACCATGCCCAGCCGTTTACTTATTTATTTATTTATTATTTATTTACTTATTTATTTTATATTTGTGGTACTGGGGATGGAACCCAGGGACATTGTACCTCTGAGCTACACCCCCAGCCCTATTTTGTATTCTTTATTTTGAAACAGGGTCTCGCTAAGTTGCAGAGGGCCTCACTAAGTAGCTGAGGCTGGCCACGGACCTGCGATCCTCCTGTCTCAGCCTCCCAAGGACTGGGATGACAAGCGTGTGCCACTATGCCTGGCTCAGCCTTCTATCTCTGAGCTACACCTGCAGCCCAATTTTTATTTTTGTTTTGAAACTGGATCTTGCTAGTGGCCGAGTGACTGGCTGAGTTGCCGAGGCTGGCCCTGAACCTGCGATCCTCCTGCCTCAACCTTCCAAGTACTGGGATTACAGGCATACACCACTGTGCATGACTTTTAATGTATTTTTGTTTTGTTTTTGCAGTACTGGGGATTGAACTAAGGGGCATTCTACATTCGGGCTACACCCCCAGCCCTATTTTTTATTCTTTATTTGGAAACAGGGTCTCACTAAGTGGCGGAGGGCCTTACTAAGTAGCTGAGGCTGGCCGCGAACCTGAGATCCTCCTGTCTCAGCCTCCCAAGTACTGGAATGACAAGCGTGTGCCACCACGCCCAGCCTGAGGCTGGTCTTGGACCTGCGATCCTCCTGTCTCAGCCTCCTATGCACTGGGATAACAGGCGTGCGCCACCACACTGGGCTCCGGTCTTTGGTCTTATTGGGCATGGAGTAAAAGACCAGGGACCAACCCGGGCGACAGCAGTCACTGTGCTAAGAGGGGCCGCAGGGAGAACCAGGAGGGTGCCAGGTCAGGGCCTAGTGAGGGACTGCAAATGAGGCTGGGTGGGGGGCTGGGGAGAAAGACTGGACAGGAGGAGAGACCAGCAGGGACACAAGGGACACCGGGTCGGGCCTATGCAGAGAGCCATTCCTATGTCCACACCCAGCCTGGACCCCAGCCCCCCATGAAGGCCCCAGAACTCCCGGCGGGGAACCGGGGTTTGCGTGGGACTGTACCTGAACGGGGTCCACCGTGTCCCTCACCACGCACAGGACATCGAAGCGCGAAATGATGGGCTCTGTGAGGTCGACGTTCTCCGAGAAGGTCAGCGAGGGGTCGTAGCGCCCCCCTGAAACACCAAGCAGGCTGTCAAAGCGCGCACCCCATCCTCTCAATATTTTAAAATTTTTTTTGGTGCTGGGGATCGAACCCAGGAGCGTCCTACCTCAGAGCTACACTGTCAACCCTTTATTTATTTATTTTATTTATTTATTGTGGTACTAGGGATTGAACCCAGCGGCATTCTACCTCCGAGCTCCATCCCAGCCCCATTTTTTATTCTTTTTTTATTTGGAAACAGGGTCTCACTAAGTTGCGGAGGGCCTCACTAAGTAGCTGAGGCTGGCCTCGAACCTGCGATCCTCCTGTCTCAGCCTCCCAAGTACTGGGATGACAGGCGTGCGCCACCACGCCCGGTTCGGATGAAACATGGCATCCTTTCCCACGTCTTCTGAGGACTTGGGAGACTGAGAAAGGAGGATCGCAGGTTGGAGGCCAGCCTCAGCAACTTAGTGAGACCCTTAGCGACTCAGCGAGTCCCTGTTTCAAAAGAAAAAAACAGGCTGCAGGTGTAGCTCAGAAGTAGAATGCCCATGGGTTTAATCCCCTGTGTACACACACACACACACAGCCACCCATACACACCACTACCACCACCAACAATACAAGAGGCATCCATTAAATCCTGCTTCTGCACTCCCCATCCCGACAAGATCTGCAAAAGTGGGGGACCAGATGCTCGCTTTGCCTGGGGACGCCCTCACATCCGCCCCCCCGGAAGCCCCGTACCTATGGGGTTGGCGGCCGCGATGACCGTGCAGCGCGCCTGCAGGGAGGTGACGATGCCGGCCTTGGATATAGAGATGCTCTGCTGCTCCATGGCCTCATGGATGCTGGTTCTGTCCTGGTCGTTCATCTGTAGGGCACACAGAAGCCATTGCACAGCACGCATGCGCTGGCCGCCCAGCCTCCAGGGAAATCTCAGCCCCCGCCCCCCCCCCCCCCCCCCCCCCCCCCCCCCCCCCCCCTCCCTTTTTTTTTTTTTTTTGCAGTACCAGGGATGGAACCCAGGGGCATTCTACCTCCAGGCTACACCCCCAGCCCTATTTTTTATTCTTTATTTTGAAACAGGGTCTCACGTTGCGGAGGGCCTCACTAAGTAGCTGAGGCTGGCCGCAAACCCGGATCCTCCGGTCTCAGCCTCCCAAGGACTGGGATGACAAGCGTGCGCCACCACGCCCGGCTACTCCTTTCCTTTTCTTTTGTGGCACTGGGGATTGAACCCAGGGGTGTTCTACCTCCAAGCTACAACCCCAGCCCTTTTTATTTTCAAACAGGGTCTCACTAGGCTGGTTTTTTTTTTATTTTATTTTTGTGGTACCCGGGAGTGAACCCAGGGGCATTCTACCTCTGAGCTCCACCCTCAGCCCTATTTTTTATTTTTTCTTTATTTTTTGGCAGTACTGGGGATTGAACCCAGAGTACAACCCAGCCCTATTTTTTATTCTTTTTTTTTTTAGGGGCATTCTACCTCCGAGCTACACCCCCATTTATTCTTTATTTTGAAACAGGGTCTTGCCAAGTTGCTGAGGCTGGCCTCCAACTTGAAATCCTCCTGTCTCAACCTCCCATGTGCTGACATGACAGGCACGCACCACATGCCCAGGCTTGGTGACCCTTTTTTTTTCTTTTTCTTTGGCACTGGGCATTGAACCCAGGGGCATTCTACCTTCGAGCTCCACCCCCAGCCCTATTTTTTATTCTTTATTTGGAAACAGGGTCTCACTAAGTTGCCAAGGGCCTCACTAAGTAGCTGAGGCTGGCTGCGAACCCGGATCCTCCGGTTTCAGCCTCCCAAGTACTGGGATGACAAGTGTGTGCCACCATGCCCAGCTTTTTTATTCTTTTTTTGAAACAGGATCTCACTAAGTAGCGGAGGGCCTAAGTAGCTGAGGCTGGCCGCGAACCTGGATCCTCTGTTCTCAGCCTCCCAAGTACCGGGATGACAAGCATGCACCACCACGCCCGGCCCAATTTATATTTTGAAACAGGATCTCACTGTATCACCCAGACTGGCCTTGAACCTGCAATCCGCCTGTCTCAGACTCCCAAATCCTGGGACAACAGGCATGTGCTACCACGCCTGGCTCTATGAACACTAAGTAGCCCAGAGAAGGACTAAGTCCCAGCACCCCCGCCCAGCGACGCACCTTGTCAAACTCGTCGATGAGACACACCCCTCGATCGGCTAGCACCAGGGCGCCGGCTTCCAGCGTCCACTCCCTGCTGACTGGGTGCCGCTGCACGTAGGCGGTGAGACCCACGGCCGAGGCCCCCTGGCCCGTGGTGAAGATGGCCCGGCTCGATACCTTCTCGATGTATTTGAGGAACTGAGACTTGGCTGTGCCGGGGTCACCACACAGGAGCACGTTGATGTCCCCGCGGACTTTGTGCTTCCCTCCTGGAGTGGGAGACGGGGTGGAAGCGGAGGGCAAGGGAAAGATGGCGGGTGGGAAGGTAGGGGACATGGCTAGACGGTCCCCACCTACTCTCAACCAACGGCATAGGTGCGGTCTCTCTAGAATGATCCCCGGAGTCCTAAGACCAATGACCCCACCTGACCACTGGATCCAAAGAAAAAGGCGCCTGGGTCCCCAGGGAGGAAAAGCCCAAGACGTCCTTCATGAAAAAGAAAAACGGAGGCCGGCGTGGTGGCGCACGCCTGGAATCCCAGTACTTGAGAGGCCGAGACAGAAGGAATGCAGGTCGAGGCCAGCCTCAGCAACTTTGCAAGACCTCTGTTTTGAAATAAAAAAATACAGCCAGGCGTGGTGGTGCACACTTGTCATCCCAGGACCTGGGAGGCTGAGATAGGAGGATCGCAGGTTCGAGGACAGCCTCAGCTACTTAGTGAGGCCCTTAGCAACTGAGTGAGACCTTGCTTCAAAATAAAGAATAAAAAATAGGACTGGGGGTTTAGCTTGAGGTAGAATGCCCCTGGGTTTAATCCCCAGTACTGCCAAAAAAAAAAAAAAAAAAAAA
>PVJS01014425.1:0-40403 GCA_004027185.1 Glis glis
GAGGAGGAGGAGGAGGAGGAGGAGGAGAAGCCAGGAGTGGTGGCACACGCTTGTAATCCCAGTACTTGGGAGGCTGAGACCCGAGGATTCCGGTTCGCGGCCAGCCTCAGCTACTTAGTGAGGACTCCACAACTTAGTGAGACCCTGTTCAAAATAAAGAATAAAAAAAAAGTAGGGCTGGGGGTGTAGCTCAGAGGTAGAATGCCCCTGGGTTCAACCCCCAGTACTGTAAAAAAAAAAAGAGCCTCGTCCTAATTTGCTTACCAACTACCACTCCTGAATCAATACCATTTTTATAGATCAATGAACATAAAAATTAAGATTTTGGATAAGTCCTCCACATGAATACTAAAGATATGGTGAAACAAAGAGCACATTCTTTGATGAATGAAGAGAAATGAGCAGAAGTTTGAAAGATCTTATCAATAAAAAAAAAAGTCACACAGCCAAACCCTACAAGCGTTGAAAATACAGAAATGTTCACGCAATGGTGAAGGAATGAAGAAAGCATTAAAGACCGCTTTGCAATGCTGAGCTACATAGAATACTGGGGAATGGGCAATCTTCTCTAGAAGAAGAAATTTGCTCACCAGAATGAGATTTTATGGTAATTTTTCATGGTAAAAAATTTTGAGAAGACACAGAACTGTGAGAGAATAAGTGAGAGAAGTAAAGGCCCAGTAAAAAATGGATGCATATCTACTGCAGTATCAATATGTCATCCTACTAGAGAGAGAGCTGATGGCCAGCAACAACAGCATGGGGAAGGAAGAGGGCTGCGGTTCACCAGAAGAAAACTAGGCCTGGAGGGGTCCCGGATGTAACGAATCCACGTTTCTGATAAAAGAGACAACTCCTGCCTAAAAGTAGCTCTTGTGAGTCAGTATTTCATGGTGATAAGGATTAGCTGGAAACATCACAAAAACAATATCAGAAAGCAAAAACCAAAGAAACCAGAACATCTCTATGAAAAAAAGAAGTATAAATAGTGACTTGATGGCTGGGCATGGTGGCACATGCCTGTAATCCCAGTATTTGGGAGACTGAGACCAGGGGATCACAGGTTCAAGGACAGCCTCAGCAAGTAGTGAGACTCTTATCAACCTAGTGAGACCCTGTTTCAAAATAAAAATAAAATAGGGCTGGGTGTATAGCTTGGAGATAGAGTGCCCCTGGGTTCAATCCCCGTTACCACAAAAAATTAAAAATTAAAAAAAGTCGTGACTCCATGAGAAAAGGAAGCCCTCCAATGGTCAGTTTAGGAGTGGAGTCACCATGTAAGCCTTGTGTGCTTCCAAACATGAGTGTCTCTGAGTGAGAGCGGCAACATCTGAATGAGCAGACTGATAATGATGACTGCTTAACAATATATGGAGATTTGTCATAAGTCAAAAATCTCATTCTATTTAGGTCAGCATTAGCTAATAACCAAAGATAAATGTTCATGGTCATGGATGGAAGTTCACAGGTGTGAGAGTTCACTCATATTTACTTGTCGAATTATTTTAAAGTTTCAAGTCAGTGTGCACTTCTATCTTTAATATCTTCTTAAGGATGGTGGCTGATAACCATCAACATAAAAACTCACCCTATTTTCTCTAAATAAAACTTACATAAAATAGTAAAATAATAAAATTTTAGTCATTTACATTTTATCATAAACATACACAGTAGAACCAATACAAAAGAAAAAGAGAAAAAAATGAATACAACTTAAAAGGATAATTTCTTTTTTTTTTTTTTTTTGCGGTACCGGGGATTGAACCCAGGGGCGTTCTACCTCCGCGCTACACCCCCGGCCCTATTTTATTTTTACTTTATTTTGAAACCGGGTCTCATAAGGTTGCGGAAGGCCTCACTAAGTAGAGAGAGAGAGAGAGAGAGAGAGAGAGAGACATGGAGAGAGAGAGAGCTGAGGCTGGCCGCGAACCCGGATCCTCCGGTCTCCGCCTCCCAAAGTACTGGGATTACAAGCTTGCGCCACCACGCCCGGCTAAAAGGATAATTTCAAAAAACAAGCAATAAAAAACATTATTTTGAGACTATAATATACAAAGAACAAAAATATAAAAGAATATAAGAAAATAAAGACCCAAAAGGAAGCAAGACTTTTTTTTAAGCTAAAGAAAATGTAAAGCTGGGCCCAAGGGCACACACCTATAATCTTGGTACTTAGAAGACTGAGACAAGAAGATTGCAGGTTCAAGGCCAGTAACAGTAACTTAGCAAATAGTTCAGAGGTAGAAATCCCCTGGGTTCAATCTCTAGTACCACAAAAAAAAAAAAAAGAAGGAAAGGAGGGAGAGAAAAAAAGAAAAGAAAAAATGAGTTGTACAAGTCACTAACTATGTGAGTTATTAATTTATCTCAGGCTTCAAAAATATATATATAAAATGATAAATTGGACAAGATGATCCCCATGGATTCCATACACTCTAATATTTTTCTAAATCTAAAAATCAAGATACAAAACCTGTGCACACAAATAATGATCCTTATATTGCGAATAGTATTTATACATGACTTTAAGACACAAATATTTAGAACACCATAACTGAAATATTTAGCTGGGTAACACTAAAACAAGACTTAGATATCTATTTTTGACTTTCAACAAAGAGAGGAAAAAAATATATGCAGTGATATAACCATTGAACATTGTTTTTTGGCATTTCCATTCTTACTTGAAAGCCAGAAATTGTTCTTCCTGATAGAGTTAATCTGGAAGACAGCCTAAATTACAGGTGCAAAAAATTAAGGGACCTGGAAAATGCAAGCAATTAAGTTTAAACTAAAAAATAACATGTAAATACAATTCTTTACTAACACAACAGATTTAAGACAGGGCTCTGTTCCTATTATTCATAGAAATTATATGTTATACATTAAGAGATTAACAATCAGTGCATTCTGGGTTATTACTAAATTAAACTGATTATAAAATTAGTATTGAACTATACAAATATACAATATAATGAAAAGCCTTGTCAGTTATTATCACTAATTATTTAATAACTATGTTCAAGAAAAATATCATCGCTTTTCTTTCGTAACAGAAATTGGAAACAAAAAGGTTAAGTTGAGCTCACCAGCCAGTAAAGAAACTGAAATTTAGAAAACAGAAACCTTAACACCATTACAGATGATAAACTAAACAATGTTTTCCCCTGCAAATATACAGCAAAACTCTACTCTTTTATTTTCCCATGGATTGGAAAGCATGTATTTTTCTCAAATCTGAGAAGTGAATGAAGGAACAAATGAAATAAAACAAAAGTGAAAAACAAGCCATTTCCTTTTCTTTTTTTTTAATGGCCTTGGCTTGGCATCTGAGTGATAGTATTATTCAAAGCTGTTCTACGACCAGATTCTGTTCTACTACCCAGTTCCATTCTACTACCAGATTCCGAAGTCAAGAAAAATTACTCTTCCCATTTAAAGCAGCAACATAAAATAGATGCTCCTCTAGTCTACAGGATAATGCGTGGGTCTGACTGAGACGCCCTGTGCCCTTACCTGATCTCTGTGGATCTCTGACGTGGAAGCCTCAGGACTGGACATTAAAGCGCACGTTTTACAGGACTGGAAGTTAGAACTAAGTTCCAGCCAGCCCTCCTCACAATTGGGACACTTCATCTTGTGCTCCATCTCAAATCTAAGCTAGAGCTACCAATAGTGTGCCCACGGAAGTCAATTTGTCCATAGACTTTCCTGTTTAAGAAAAAAAAGAAAGCCAAGATAGAAGAGGCTCAGGCCTGCATCTCCTACTTCATGCTGTCTCCCCCTGTTGGCATGGAAGTGTACCAGTCCATTCTGGATTAATGGAACTGCACCCAGTTCCTTAAAGGAACATTAAAGGAACAAATTGTTGGTTTACTAAGCAAAATAGAGGAAATCCTTGTGCATTAAGTGAAGATCACTATCTAAGAAATATATCTCTTTTCTAATTGATCTTTTTAAATAAAATAACTCATTTTCTTCCTATACAACATAAATATGTCTTCCCTTTTAGGTAGCTGGATCTTGTGATCTCTGAGAATAGACCATTCAAGCACTTCTTGAAACAGAACCTTTCAGACAACTGGGCAAGGAAGCTTTTCTAAAATCAAATGCTTTTAAGTTTCTTATTTTTTTTAATGCATGACTCTTCAATACTTTATAATTTTTGTGATTTCAAAGAAAAGAGTAAATTATGTGCAAATGATCTCTAAGGTCTAAATTAAATAAAGATTTAAAATTTCCTTGCAGAAGGAATGTACTGAACTTAACAACAGACAATAAGGTCGAGTTTGGAATAATCAAAACCATAAATGTTTAATATGAAAGAAGGCTCCTGTTTTGACAATCTGTTCTATAATAATTTGTTAACTGCTATGTAAATCTCGGTTTTATTTATTCATTTCTTAAAAAGAAAGTACTATGCAACTACTAGATACCATATACTGTGTTCTGGCACTATGCAGAACATTCTTTCAAATGAACCAAGGTTCAAGGAACTTTATGAAATCAAATAAGAAAAGTAGAAAATGAGTACCTGACACCTACTAAACAAGTCACCACTCAATAAACTTTCCTGGACCACAGTCCTGACATAAACATTTCCTCTTTTAAACCTGTTGGCTCCCTTTCCAATTAAATGCAGTATTTAAAAAATTTTAAGCCTTACCACTTTATATAATTTCCACTATTTTTCTTTTTTGTGTATCTATTTTTTATTTTGTTGTCCATAACAACCATTTACTTTTATATTCATCAAGAACCTCCCCCCGCCATTTTATATTCTAAGAATAATTTTGTGTCTGTATGATACTAGGGATTGAACCCAGGGGCATTCTACCTCTGAGCTACACCCAAGTCCTATTTTTATTTTGAAATGGGTTTCGCTAAGTTTCTAAGGACATCACTAAATTGCTGAGGCTGGCATTGAACTTGCAATCCATCTGTCTCAGCTTCCCAATCTAAGAATAATTTTATAAAATTTTACATTTAATAAACAGTAACAGGCAGCATGGGTGGAAAGTTTCTAATGAGGGAGGCATTGTTCTCAGCATTTGAGGTGGGTTATCTTACTTAATTCTTAACCATAACCCTATGAGATAGGTTCTAATACAAGCCCTAGTTAACAGATGAGAAAACTGAGGCACAGAAAGTTACCTAACTTGCCCAAAGTTACATAGTTAATAAGTAGCTGATGCAGGATTCAAATCCAAGCAACTGTGCTGCAGAAGCTATGCAATAACTATTATACTATGCCTCTTGGTCCCTGCTCCATCTCACCAAAGGTATTCTGTTGCCAAAAGAAAAAAAGAAGGCCCCAAAGGTGCACTAACAACGTATCAATTTTGCATTTCTGCTTAGGGATTAATAAATTGAGGAAATAATGCTTTTGCTTCTCAATATTCTTTACTGGTCTCATTTTCCTCTATCTCAGTTTAAACGTAAGATAGGTTTTATAGCTGAATAACTTACTTCCATTTTCCTATCTTTCTCTTTTATTTACAGTTCACCTTTATTCATTTATTCTTTAAATATTCACTGGGTATTTACCAGGTACCAGGCACTCACTCAGGTTCATAAAATTGCAAAACTTCAAATCTAAAAGCAACCTTGGAGATAAAATAAATGAAAATTAATGTTTATAGCCAAAGAATATAATATAAACCTATAACAGCTTCTTGCTTTAAACTCTAGCCCAGAGAAAAGCTAACATTGGTGTTTCTCCTGTCATCATCTATACCTACTGGTTTTGCCCTTTGTAACAAGAAAGATGTGATGTCACCTGGACACCTCCTTAGGCAGTCCCTCTTTCAGATCAAATATGAAGACAATAATCCCAATGGATGCTGTATTAGTTCCCAGGGGCGCTGCAACAAAGTACCACAAACCAGGTGGCTTAGAAGTTTATTCTCCCTCAGTTCTGAAGGCTAGAAGTCTGAGATCAAGGTGTTGGCAAAGCCATATTCCCCCTACCCTCCTACAGCTCCTGGGAGGCCTAGGCATTTCTTTGCTGTGGCAGCAAAGAATCTTTGCTGTGGCAGCAAAGAATCAATCTCTACTTCTCTCTTCACATTACCATCTTCGCTGTATGTCAGGCTCCCTTCTCTTCTTATATGGACACCAGTCATATTGTATTCGAGCTTACCCTAACAACCTTACATTAACTTGACTACATGTACTGACCTTTTTTCCAAACAAGGTCCCATTCACATGTACTAGACATTACAACTTGAAGACATCTTTTGGGGGGACACAATTCAAACAATAACATGTGATTTTTTGAATCCATTTTATTTATTTATTTATTTGTTTACTTATTTATCATAGTGCTGGGGATGTTGAACCTAGGGCCATGTAGATGCTAGGTAAGTGCTCTACCACTGAGCTACATCCCCAGCCCCAGGCATGATCATTAATTATTGAGGCACCTTAATCTTTACATCCTTATAGTCAAATAAATACCTATTGATTCCTACCCTTTGATTTCTGATTTTAAACCTACTCTTGGGCCATGAAAAGAAAAGCATATTTCTCATCTAATGGTAACTTAACAAGTAGTAACCTTTAATAAAGAACATTGTCAAAGTCTTTTCTAAAACCTAAGTAGATTATTCCATATACCCCATTGCCTTCATATAGAAAGACTCTATTGATGGGCATGATTTTGTCCATTGAAAATGCTCCCTTTCCTCTGGGAAATCATTTTATATAAATACTTGATGACTTTATTTGTTATTATGAATTCTAAGAGCTTGTAAAATTTTCAAAAATATTTAATTACTTCGACTCCTCTATGTAGCAAGTACTGTATAAGACAGAGAAAATAGTAGTAAACATAATGAAAGAGCGTATCTTCTTGGAGTTAGTTTGGGGAGCAAGCAGGGGTTGTTGGGAAAGAAAACAGATAATAAAAACATGCATATATACCTAAACAAATACCATAATAAAATGAGTTAATACATGCAGAAACATACATTAGTATTTAACACATGGAGATGCTTAGAATTTACCAAACAAACAGTAAATGTTAGCCAACAAAATAATAATAGTTTCAGTCATAGTAGTAGTAATAGTAAAGATTCTAGAAGTAAGTGCTATGTAAGAAAAGAAAAAAGGCAGTAAGAGTAAATAATGATAACAAGGTGTGTAGGACCATAAGAGGTCTCATATAAGCGAGAGTAGTCAGAGAAATCTCTCAAAAAGCATCATTTAAACTAAAATGATGAAAAGAAGGCCATCAGTCACATGAAGAACCAGGCAAGAGTATTAAAGGGAGAGGAAACCAAAGGCACAGAGATGAAAAGAAGCTTGGTGTGAACAAAGGACAATAAACCAGAATGGCTGAAGTGTGGCCAAATGAGGAGGACTGGAAGATGACGGGGTCTGGTGAACAGAGACAAGATCAAGTAGTTCAGGTGACAGTAAGAAATTTGAATTTTATCCTAGTTATTCAGGAATACCACTGAAGGGTCATAAACAAGAAAAATAGAAGATCTCATTGGCACATTGAGGACAGTCTAATTATATAGAAAATATAATGTAGGAAGGGCAAGAGAGCAAGCAGGTAGACTAGCTGACATAGTTCAGAACACAATTTATGGGGGATTTTACTGGGATGATCACAATGGAGACACTGATAAAAGGTCAGTTTGGAGATATATTTTAGAGCTAATGGCAAGAGAACATGCTGATGGGATGGATGTGAGACCTGAGTAAAAGAGTGTACAAAAAGGTGAGTCTCAAGATTTTGGCTTGAGCAGTTAATTGAAGGTAAAGCCATTTGCTAAGAAGTGGAAGACAGTCTGAGTGGCAGATATGAGGGTTTTGACAAGTCAAATTTAAGATCATCAGTCCAATTACTTTGCTGAATAAAATAATCCAGTTCTAAGCCAGTCTTTATAAATTAAATTCACATTAAAAGTGTTTTATTCATGCAAATGAACCTATGACACCTTACATATGACTCTAGATATAACAAAGAATTTAAAATAAAGCATTATTCCTACATATTCAAGAACTATGTTGCAGCGTGAACTATGTTGCTGGTTGGCATGATAAAAATAGAAAATTTTCACATAAATTTCAAAACTATATGTATTTATTAAGTTTTCTTTTTAAAATATAAGGTGATTGAATACCTCAATTTCAGAAATTTGATTTTTGTGACACTGAGCTCCACCTGCTGGTAATTTCTTACCTTTGGATATTACCACTATTAAAAGAAACTAAAATATGTTGAAGTGGAATATAGTCTCCAACATAAAAAATACTGAAAAACCACATTTAGGTGACATCAGGCTAACATTTTCTTTGTAGCTACCATTTATTGAGCTTAGCTATATGCCAAGCACTGCTAAACATTTTTTCAAACATTACTCACTTAATTTTCAAAACACTTCCCTGCGGTTCCTAGGACTTGCCACTTCTCATCCTTAAGGAATCTTATCTCACAGAGGTTACACGGCTTTCCCTATGGTTATGGAGGATTCTAATTAAGGTCCACTGACTATGAGTGTGTTGGTTTAGCAACCAGACAACAATGCTTGGATAAAGTAAAAACTTCAGTATCAGATAATTTTGAGTTTGAATCTGCCATTCTGATTCTGATTGAATTCCTTCATATTCTCAAGTGTAAATGTCCTTGTCTGAAAGGTAATGCCTTTGCAGGATTGTCAACAATAAATAAAATAATATGTTATATGTCTAGCATATTTTGATATATAGTAAATAGTAATTAAGGGTTCGCTCTATTCTCTTGATAATTTTTCAAAAATGACATATTAGCACAGCTTAACATATGAGACTGCCAAATGCTAATGAAACAAATTAAGTGTCTATCAAAGAATGGTCCTCAGGGAAATTTAAAATTTTGAATTGCAATTTAAAATTTAAAGTTTTAATTTAGTTAGATATTAACTAAATTTGTTTAGAAAAACCCTCCCTCTGAAATTAAATATGTTTCAAACTATAGAAACATTTTCAATATTCAATAACTATCTTTAAGATTTATATGAAAAGATTGGTTATATATAAATCAAAAAAGCTACAAAGTGAAATTAAGAATAACCAAGTAGAAATGAAATATCAATAAGTAAAATATGAAAATTTTAAGCAAAAGTTAATTTGAAAAATTCCCTTCATTCATCACTAATAATATTTTTAACACTGACAAGTGATAAAATCTGATAATTTTATGGAGATTATGTTTCTACAAATATAAAAATTATTTTAATATATAAAGGATTCCCAATAACTTCCAAAGACAATACAGGTCTTTAATTTTTCTAATTTTTTACTAGTAAATGCTTCTAATCTTACAGATACATCCTCAAACAAGTAGAATATCTGCAATTGAGAACTATTCCTAGATAATACAATTATCCATTATTATTGAAACTTCAGCTAAGAGAAGTAGTACTAAAAAACTTTTTTGTGGTATTGGGGATTGAACTCAGGGGCATTCTACCTCCAAGCTACACCCCCAGCCCTTTTTATTTTATTATTTGGAAACAGGGTCTCACTAAGTTACTGAAAGCCTCAATAAGTTGCTGAGGCTGGCTTCGAACCTGCAATCCTCCTGTCTCAGCCTCCCAAGTACTAGGATTATAAGTGTGTGCTACCACGCCCAGCTTAAAAAAAATTTTTTTAAACCATATGACTCAGCAATAGCACTCTTGGGTATCTTCCCAAAGGAAATGAAATCAGAATGTTATAATCATATGTGCATATCCATGTTCATAGCAGCACAATTTATAATAGCCAAATTATGGAACCAGCCTAGATATCCATCAATGGATGAACTGATCACAAAACTTCGTCATATACACACAATGGAATTTTACTCAACCATAAAGAAGAACAAAATTAAACCGTTTGCAGGAAAATGGATGGAACACGAGACTATTATGCTAAGTGCCAGTCCCAAAGAACAACACATGTATGTTCTCTCTTATTAAACTGATTATATATATATTGCAGTACTGGGGATTAAACCCAGGGGCATTCTACTTCTGAGCTACACCTCCAGCCTTATTTTTTATTCTTTATTTTGAAACAGGGTCTCACTAAGTTGCGGAGACCTCACTAAGTAGCTGAGGCTGACTGCAAACCTGTGATCTTCCTGTCTCAGCCTCCCAAGTACGAGCATGAGTCACCACACCCGGCTCGATGTTCTCTCTTATATGTGGGAGCTAGAGAGATATTTGGCAATAAGGACAACATCAGACAGATGAGTAGAGACTCCCGGGGAATGACTGAGGGTAATTAGGGAAGGGAGGGGAGAACGAAGTCATAAAGAATGCAATAATAGAAATAATGCTATGAACATATACAAAATTGCCAAATCCAATCTCAAAGACTTGTGGGGTAAAGAGGGGCCAACAAGAGTATGTGAATGTATTTTTCTAACACTCTGTACCCCAATATGATATAAAATTACAATGTACCCAATTTTTTAAAAATCCAATTCATCCTAAGTCTAGAGTCTATTCTTGAACAAAATCAATTTATAGACAGCTGCATTCTTATGTCAAGGCCTCCACTTCCACTGAGGGATTCTAGATTCTGTAAGAAATGGCGATATGAATCTCCTTCCTGCGTTAGCTATGATGGTATTGTCAAAGGCACGGTCACCAAAAAAGTCAATGTTAAAACCTCCAGTAAGAAAATCTACTAGAGCCGAATACAATGGAAAACTGTGCTTCCTCTGCAATGTGATATGCTTTCTTTCATTTAGGACTATTATATGACTTTATCCCCCTTTTCATTTTGGCCTTCAGGAAGCTTAGAGACAAAAATAACATCTCTGGGGTAGTAGCTATACAGACATGCCATTGTCAGTGCAGTTTTTCTCCAGTCTTGAAATCCCATTATAACCTCTATTTTGCCTAGTTCTAATTTTATTTTATATTTTGCTGAATTTTGTTGTCATTAGCTACCTCAAATACTCTGGGGAATAAGGCAAAAAGTGAATGAATGAGTGAATGAACACAGCATGTAAAGTAGCAAATATTGAATCATTACAGAAAAGTCTTACCATGTGTAGTTTACATATCCCCAGAGCTAGGACAGTCTTTTCTACTAGTCATTTAAAACAAAAGCCTGCTCACCTAAAGTTGGTGACATGCTCCCAGCCATCTTTAGACCCCTGGACATGGTCATTCCACTGGGCTGCCTTGCTTAGAAATGATAAAGCTAGAGTTTTAAGCATCAGCACTTTTTCATGATTCCAGCTAATCAGTTGATGGACTCTAAGGAAAATTAGGACACAGGAACATTCCCTTGTGTTCTAATTCAAAATCAAATTACACAGCTGGTAGGCACAAAGTCAAAGCTGTCTCTGATTTAGGGAAGTGGAAAAGAGGCGACATCCCAAAAATTCAGCCAAGAAGCCCATAAGGAATGACAAACAAAAATTAAATTAGGTTTTATCTTCCTGTGGGGAACAAAAAAAAAACAGTGTCTTTTCATAGTGCAGCTAGTCCTTGATTGTTTTATTCTCCATCTACCAAATATCTTATGTACTTGCACTAATTACTCCATCATCTCAAAAGCATGGTATATTTTTCAAAGTAGAAACAATTATGATTTAATTCTGCAGCACAACTTTCAAAATTATAGTGAGCAACCACTAAATTAAAATGAGACCTCTAAATTGTATGCTGTCATCAACTGCTAGAAGTGCAAAGGCATTAATTTCTGTTGATAAGTTAAATAGCTAGTGAAAAATCAGAATTATCATATCTGTATAGCAATCTGTATCATTTTATATTTCTTTGAAATATAGAGAACCCTCATGGATTTTCATTATTATCAAAAGAGGCTGGCAAAGAATCTTTCTAATCAAATACATTGTTGTTAGACTAAGACAATTATACAAATGAAAGATGATATAAAATACTCATTGTATCATATAAGAAAATGCTACCTGATCAAAATGTACACTTTTATGTTCAATTAATGTTATTAGATTTAATATAGGAATTAAATCTTTGAAAACATGGTCAAATGTGATATTAAATTGATTACAGAAAAAGTCTATATAATTCTATTATACACAAAGGGAGGACAAAACTGGATCTCAGTAACAGTTTTCATGATGATTTGAATTTCATCTTATGTCATCCAACCATGAGTGAACATAATAGAGTTATCTAGCAATTTTCTTTTCTAATAATACAGCTGCACTGGGACCCAATAAGTGGCAAAAGACTATGAATGATTTATAAGTAATAAAATCAGGAAAGACCCACCATATCAAAAAGTATAGATATTTGTATTAATTGAGCACTTCTAAGCTAAATCTAAATATCCATGACAAAATTAACAGCAAACTGAAGTAACTATATGTATAATGCAAGTCTGTATTCATCCATGGCTCTCCTTACTCCCACAAATACTACAATAAAGTATGACATTTCATATTTCTGTTTGAAGGTCTAAATTATTAGAATAAATGTCTAAATTTCCCCTTTTACTTTATATTATTAAATACCTCCCAATAAAAACTTTTGGGAATCAAAAACTTACTATGGTGTCAATTGAATAATTTCACAGAAACAAATTGTCTTGAAATATTATAATTTGAGGCCGGGTGTGGTGACGCACGCTTGTAATCCCAGTACTTGGGAGGCGGAGACCGGAGGATCTGGGTTCAAGGCCAGCCTCAGCTAATTAGTGAGGCCCTCTGCAACTTCGTGAGACCTGGTTTCAAAAAAAAGGATAAAAAATAGGGCCGGGGGTGTAGCGTGGAGGTAGAACGCCCCTGGGTTCAATCCCCGGTACCGCAAAAAAAAAAAAAAATTATAATTTGGCTCTTGACCTAAACTTTGAATCAAACATGAGAGTAAATTTTCCTAAATATCTGAACCACAAATTGTGACTATATGTTAGATCTTATTGAACTATAAAGCAAAAATTTAACAGCTTTCAATTAGCTTAGTTCAATAAGCTTTTTAGTTTAAAACACTTATAACTGAGAATGCCAATATAATCAATGACTTTTGCCTATAAATTCTTACCTTGTACAGTCCCAGTTTAAAAAAGAAACAGAGGAAAGTTCTCAAGTCAGAAGTCAGTAAAAATGGAAACCTGGAGAGCAGAGGAGGAGAGAAGAGGGAAGTGGGTCACATCATGGTGCCCGAGTCCAGCAAGGGCGTGGGGGGAGGTGGTGACAGAAGAGGAGATGAGACGCTTGTCTATGTCACACGCTCTCCTCTTCCATCTCCTTTTCCTAGTCCCTTCATGTTTACTTTTACTTGTCTTTTATTTCTATATTTTCTTTTTCTCTCCTGTTCTTTACCTTTCTTCTTCCTCACTTCTCTGTATTGATCTTCTGTCTACACCTTCTCCTTTTGCTATCTTCTGTTATATATCTCCTTCTCCTTCTTCCTTGATTGACCTTCCTTAATGGCCTCAGAAACAAAGGACTGGGTAGAAAGAAAGGAGTTCCTGCTAAAATCAAATTTTAATTAGGACAATCCAATGTATTCCCTGAAAAGTCCTTTGTAGAATGAGAACAATATCCTGGCTCCATAAATATTGTGCATATCTTTTTGTTGTTGTTGTTGTTAAGATGGGTCTCACTACGCTGCCCTAGCTGGCAGGGAACTCACAATCCTCCTGCCTCAGCCTCTGGAGGAGGTGGGACTACAGGCATATGCCACCATGCCAGGCTTATACCTAATTTTTAAAAAGTAAATAAATAAAGAAACAAGAGCCATTTAACTATTAGAGTTTCAGAAAGAGACTGTTTGGAAAATTAAGACTCTGGTGACTCTTAGATTAACTAAACGTCTCAAAAGATAACTGAAGTTTTTCTTTACCAACTAGATTCCATTTGACTCTACCTGAATTTCTGCCTCTACCAATCCTTTTCTTAGTCCCTTGGTCACTGACTTCCAAAACCAGATGCCTATCACAATCCATATCCTACTCTGAGCTACCTGCCAAGTTACACATCTACCCCGTATCCTCCTGCCCTAAGTCCATTTGCTTCCACCTGTAATCACCACCATTCCTGGCTATACTACTGAAAAGAATGAGTTCTCTTTTCTAAAATTTCAAAAGCTTCTCCTCAGAATTCTCCTCTAGGTATTTTTTCTGTATACTTCTGTCAAACTAAATTAATTTTGAAGTGAAAAGCCAGGCTAACACAAAATTATGAAGTAGGCTAAATTCATCTCCAGCAACCTCTCACTTCCCTCTCCACCACCATAGTCAGGACTGCCATTCAAACTATCGCTTCACAAACGTGTTCTACCCACTCTCAGCATGATTCCCGCTCTCTTCAGTTCCATGCACCCTGATTCCAGGTACAGATTAATGTCTGATGATGCTTAATATGCTACTTCTGCCTAGGACATTCAGAATTTAATAGGGCTCTTTAAGACGAAATCTTTTGCCCAGTAGTCCTGAAACTTTTTCAGCTCTCAAAGACCTGAAAGATACAACGCTTTCTCATCAGACATAGTAATTAATGTTTAATAATGGCTTCTTAGTAAAAAAGAAAGGAGAAGCCCATGGTCCATGAAAGAAATATAATACAGGAAAGGGAGAGGATGATGGAGAAAAGCTTGGCTGTATCCATCAGCATTCTTGCAGCTATAATCTAAAGATTGACCACATAACTTAGAAGGAAGAAGATTTATTTTCTTACGGTTTTGAGTTCAGTCCATGTGAGGCCAGGAACTGCAGATCTCAGGGCAGAGCAACAGGAAGCGGAGAAAGAGAGAGCACATGGACTGTGCTCATATCATGGAGGCCGGAAGCAAGAGAATGAGACAGGGGAGGAGGAACCATATATATAATATCCAAGTCCGCACCCCCAGGGACCACCTCCTCCAGCCACACCCTACCAGCCTACCAGGTAAATCCATTACAATGAATTTATCCACTTCTGGGATTACAACCCTCATGACTCAATTATATCAACCTTGAATATTAATAAATGAGCTCTTTAGGGGACATTTTATATCTAACTATAACAGTGGCCTATGTAGCTTTAAAAGCTCCCTCTTCCTCCAAGTAATTAAAACAATAACCATAGGCAGCCCAACTCACAGACACAAATTCACACACACACACACACACACACACACACACACACACAGAATTAAACACACTTTCATCTTGGTCCCATGCTAAATTAGAATAATTTTTTTCTGAAACAGTTACTTGAAATACAAGATATGTATGGCAAAGTTTACAAATCACAAGTGTGCACTTTATGAATTTTCAGATTGAAAAGGCCCTGGAAACCAGAACACAGATCAAGAAACAAGATGTTATTGCACTCAGAAGTCCCCCATGTGCCTCTCTCAGTTACTCTCCCACCCTGCCAAGGGTAGCCACTACCCTAACATCTAATAACAGATTACTTTGCCTCCTTTTAAACTCCATATAACCAAAACCACAGAATATATACTGTCTTGTATCTTTTACTCAATATTATATTTGTAAGATTCATCTAAACTCTGTCATATAGTTGTAATTTGCTTACTCTCATTACTGCAGAGTACTCTACTGGGTAAATATATTCCATTATTTATTATAATGTTATCTATTATAATACTGATTGACATTTGGATCATTGCCAGTTTGAGTAGTTATAAACTGTGCTACTTTGAATATTCTTGTCCATTATTTTAAGAGTATATGCACAGACTTAGGAGCAGATATACCAGGTCACAGAGTATGTGCATTTCCTTCTTTAGTTGATGTTGCAAAATAGTTTTTCCAAAGTGGTTGTTATGGTTAAGATTTGTTTTAGGACATAGTTTATCCTGGTCCTGCTTAAATAACAGCATATTAAATTTACTTTGCATATCTATAAATAAGGACTATGCTAGTCAAGGCTATCTCTCTGAATGCTTTACTTTCTCTCAGTGTTATAAGGAGTTTATTCCTTTATAAAGCAGATTCTAGAGAAACGGCCCTCTACATTAACTGAGCACATGTTTTTTGTTTGTTTAGTTGATTGGTTGGTTCGATTCTTATATATCAAAGAATAGGTAGAAGAGGAACCATGCATTTGACTAAAAACTGAAATCTAAATACTCATGGTTTCATTTTACAACATCAGACATGCTCAAGAAAAATTTGGCACCTACGCACTGCCAGGTCCTGTATTAAACAATGACAATAGAAATAACACTGAATATAGAAAACAATTTTGAGATGAATTATTTATAATAATAGTATAATTAAGCCATTAGTGGGCACTTTCATTCTCAATACCATCGTCTACTGGTCTCTCAGATACTTCCCTTCACTGATTCAGGTCTTTGGCAAGTGACTTAGATTATTTTCTTTCCAACTCAATTTTTTGACATTAATGTGAATGGTTCTTACTCCAGGCCTCAAAGCTCCTTGTATGTCCTCATTTCCAGTACTGTTCATTCATATTCAACTTTAGCAACTCCTTTCACCATTCATAACCTGGAACTGACCAGTCAGAACTGCTTTGCCCACACTCATTATAAACCTATACTTGCTCTTAAACTGAATCAATAAAAACAGCCCACAACCTGCCCCAAAATACTTCTCTTAGGTCTTTACCCCTTATATATTCCTTTTGTTTGTTTTGCTTCTGATTTAATAGAGATATGTCTATGGTTATGAGACCAGCATCCATTCTGATTGGTCACAGTCCATGGTGGGGGTCTTTAAGCAGGCCATTTAAAGAAACTTGGTGTATTTGGTGTTATCATAAATGTCATAAGAATCCATTGTGGCCATCTTATGGGGATCAATACAACCAGATTTGCTCTGATATGAAATTTTTAAAGATTACACTGCTCTGACTGGAGTAGATGGAAAGTTGGAAGAAGGCTACTGTTGATGGTGACAGAAAAGTTAAATACCTCATTATTTCTCACTTGCACTTCATAATCATTATTTTCATTACTAGTGGAATTGAATTTCTTATATTGTTATTAAAGTTTCTATTTACTCTATTATGAATTACTTATTCATGATTTGTCCACTTTGAATTGGCGCATTGCTTTTTTTATAAACCAATTTAGATGATCTCCTTAGATATTTATCAACATTAATCCTTTGTTATAGTTACAGCACTTAATAATCCCAGTTTGTACTCTGCATGTTAATTGTTTATTTTCTGATAGAAAAATGTTCACATATTTCTTTCTAAAAGTTTGTGTATTTATTTTTTATATTTAAGTATTTAATATATCTGATATTTATTCTTTATGTAGTATGAGCTTAAGATTTAAATTAACATTTACTCAACACACAGGATAATCTTTTGTTTTCCTTAAAATTGCATTAAGGAAGTTCACCAAGTGCTGTGTGCATGTATGTCCCTATCACTCTGAACTTCATTATGATGTGAGATTATAATATACCAAAAGACGTTGTATATATGAATACCACTTTGAATCTCACTACAATGTATAATTACAAGGCACCAATAAAAATTTCTTTTAAAAATACATAAAAAACTGAAATAGAATCTCTTGCTTTTATAGTACTTTTATAATATACAAAATACGTTTATATACATTATCTTGTTTCAGTGTCACAGAAATCTATAAGACAAACAAGATAAGATATTCATTTCCTCTTTCTATAGAAAGGTGAACTGAGAAAGGTTACATAACCTAACCACAGTTACACAGCAGAGACAAAGCTCAACTCCGGTCTCCAACTTCTCAGTCTAAGACTTTTCTCAGTGCCTTGCCATTTGGTGTATAATGCTTAAAATTAACATTTATGTTAGGTATTGAAAGAAAAAGAAATGTACCTCATAATAAAAATAGATAAAGCTCTAATGACACTGTCAATATGATGCCTCAACTGATGTCAGTCCATTTTAGTGTTCAAAGCATAAGATTGAAATATCAGATACTACCATAAAATGGATTACTACTGAGTCATAACAGACAATTTTTAACAAATCAGATATTTCATTGGTTGAAAATGTAACAAAATAGGACTTTATTGCTATTGCTATTCAACTAAGCAAAACTAACTCAATAAGATATGAAGAGAAGATAAAAAGTCTAGAAAAAGAGCTTAAACAAAATGTGCAATTTCAGAAACATCAAAGTAAAGGCAATTATCTTATAGAATAGCTAAACATTTTAATTAAGAACTCATATATGGTGCCATCAAATCTAGATATATTTGACAGATAAGGGAGATTATTTCAATGAAAATTACTATGTTTGGTCCAAAGCACATGCTGTTTTCAAGGTAAAATAACTAGATTATTTTACCTATAGTGAAAAGGAAGTCCAATTCCTCAATTTAACAAAAACTGAATGAATGAAAATTTACTATGTTTTTATAACTAGACACCTAAAAAAACAAACATAAAAGTGCTTTTGAAATATATATATGTATATGTACATATATGTAGAGAGACAGACAGACAATGTTTACTTAGGAATTAGAAAATTCTCATCACTATCTAAGGGAAGCTAACAAAGAGTTTATCCTCCTAACTTGCTTCAGAAGGCAGATCCTTCTTCCCTCAAGACCTAGACTTGAAGTATTATATAAAATAATCCTTGGGTTTATTGAGTGCTTAAGCAACCAAAAATGCCTTCAGAATTATCAGTACATTTAATCTGTCATTATCCCAATTTGATGAGAAAGGATTTATTTTCTAGCTCAGCATTTCCCAAAGTATGTTTTGCACTGTGGTCCCTTCAGGAGCCTCTGTGAAAGGGGGTTAGGACAATATTTTCAGAGACTGAATTCCATACAATATTTCCACTTCTGCCCATTTGATATTAGTGGTTAGAAAATCCCTGCGGTCAATAGTATTGTTTCTTTTGGTTTAACCCAACATGCTCCAAAATTTGCAATCCATGTCTCCTTGTCACATTTCTTGACCTCCAATAAACTAGTAGAACCTATATAAAATAAAATAATATAATTTAATTGATCAAATCAATATGACAAAACTCTTAGACCAGTACTACAGCCAGCCCAACAAAATAAATATTAATAGCACAGTTAAAAATACCTTCCATAAATTATCACTGTACTTCACCTTTTGAAATTATAATAGCCTCAAAGACATTTTCTCTAAATGCACTAAAGATACATATCTTATCATTCATTTTGCCTCTTCCTTACACAACTTAAATTCTTGAGTCAATCATTATAGCCACTTTCTTGCATGAACCTTTCCTCCTTTGTCCCTTTCTTACTTCATTCATGATATACACCTAGCAAAACTACAGCCTTAAATAAAATAATCCAACTCTCTAGGCAACCTACTCTGCATCATGTCAATTTGGCTGAACATATCTGGTAGAAAAAAAAATACAACCATGCTGACAAGTCCCACGTTAAGTCTGTGGTCGCAGTAATGTATAGTATTCTATATATTCTAGGTTGTATGGTGCAGGACCACAATCTCAAGTGAACCCTTACTGATACCCAGAAATTACACTATATTATCCTAGTCCATTCATTCTCCTAGAAGATGATTTCACTCCTTCTCCTGTTCTTCAAACATCCAATACCTCTTCCTACACCTTCACTCTCAGCCAATGACCTTGACTTCTACTTCACTGAGAATTCAAAGAAATCAGAAGAGAACATTTGCAGAACCTTTATCACTACCACATCCACCCACCTATCGGGAACTACCATCATGCCTGTCAGATACTATGCAAATATTAAAGCCAACCCACTGCAATACTATATTACATCCTCTCTCACCCACTTCAGGAATTTTTTCTAGTAACTTCTCCCCTTTCCTTTCCAAGGGATTAATTTCTGCCTTTCTACTGAATTACGCCTTTAACATATTAATAACCTTTAACATATTTATAATTACTATTTCAAATAAATTATGTGAAATGAAATATGCTGAATCACTCTATTTTTTGTTTGGTTTTGTGGTAGTGGGGATTGAACTCTGGGGCACTCAACCCCCAGCCCTATTTATTTTTTATTTATTTATTTTGTGTGTGTGTGTGGTGCTGGAAATTAAACCCAGGAGCATTCTAACTCCGAGATACACCCCCCAGATCTATTTTATTTTTAATTTGGAATCAGACTCTCGCTAAGTGGCCGAGAACCTCGCTAAATTGCTGAAGCTGGCTTCGAACTTTACATCTTCCTGTCTCAACCTCCCAAATTCTGGGATTATAGGTGTGCATCACCACAGCCAGCTTTACTTATTATTTTGAAACAAAGTCTTGCTAAGATACTGCATAGTGGCCTTGAACCTGTGATCTTCTGATCTCAGCCTCCCAAGTATTGGAATTGCAGGTGTGAGCTACCATTTTGTAAAAATTAAGAAGGTATTATCACTACTTACTTAATGGGTATAAGAGAAGGTGCAAAAAAGTAGTTTGCTCTCTTAAGCTTTATTATACACTCCCTCTAAAACATTGTTTATTCAATTCATTTGGTGAACAAGGCTTTTTTTCAATGATTATGAAAGATTAAACTTCAAATAATCACAAATTCTTAATAAAATGAGAATTAACTGTTATATTGAATACCTATTATTCTATCATAATTCCAGGATGGGTTATCTACATATAAAATTACTGAAAATAAATTAGTCATTATTAGTCAATCAGCCACTAAGTCAAGCCATTATCTAATTAACTAATCAATTCCACACTCACATGAAGACAGGGAAATATTATAACACATACAAAAAAGCTAAAGATTTAAGGTTTCCAAAGGCCAAGTAAAAGGAGAGATTCAAGAAGCTCCTCTGAAAGAATGTATATACCAGATAGTTATCCTGAGTCATAAAGCAAGAAAGAGAATCTAATACATTTGCTAATATCGTTGTAGGTAGGACAGTATTGAAGAGCAAGGAATCACAATTCACAGTGATGTGTAGATATAAATGTGTAGATATAAATTGCTCAGTTAATGACAAAAACAGCAAAACCACAATATTTTAAACACTTCATATTCATTTCCACATTTATCATAGTTTAAAATGTAGCTTTCTTTCCTATGGAGACATTTGAATCTGTTTAACAATTAAATTATACTATTTAGAACCACAAACTAAAAATTATTAAAATATCAACAACAAAAAAATAAGGATTGTAGCTCAAGCTTTTCCAATCATGGCACTACTGACATTTGGGGCTGGATAGTTTTCACTGGGGACGTGAATGGAGGGGCTGTTCTGTGCATCTTACGATGTTTAACAGCCTCTAGATACCAAGAGCATTCTATAGTTATTGCATCGAAAAATATCTGGAGATACCCATATTGGACTATTGGACAAAGCCACCCCTCAGTGAAACCCAACAACATGACAGATAATAGATGATAGATGATAGAAGATAGATAGATAGATAGACAGACAGATGTAAGATAGATGAAAGGAAGAAAGAAGAAAGGAAGGGAGAGGGAGGAAAGGAGGAAGGGAGGGAGGGAGCATTTATACTAGGCATTCTTAAATAGTTAATAAAGTATATAAAATAAAATTGAATTTCAAATAGGGGAATTTAAATGCATTAAGAATCATATTTATGAGTAAAAACTCTTTTTAAACTAAATCTATATTTTGTATTGTGAAAATAATAAACACACCATCAATCTGAGGTAAATAAGATTCTATTGTTCTTAAGTAGAAAAAAATTAATAAATAGCATTCTCCTTATTTCTTACTTCTATCTTAAGAATAACACCCTACCTTCCTGATGTCTCCCAGGAATAAAAGCAATTACAGTCTTTCTTTTCAGTTTTGAAGACAAGAGAAGAGCTTTTTTCCTCTGACTCTACAGGTGGTTCCTGAAAGTGCTCTCCAGGTGACCTGAGGTGACTGACAAGTCTACTTTGCATTTACAAACAAGTTTAATAGGACCTGCATATTAACAAGAGTAATAGTTTGTTATAGCAAACCAGAATGAATGTTCGTGTGCACTTATTACCTAGACTCTACTCTTTTAAGTTTCTCACTGGATTGCTCTTTAGCTTACCATAGATGTGACTGACCGCGCATCTTCTTCATAATTTACTACTGGGGGGGGCTCTTTCCCATCATTTTCTTGCACTTTTTGCTCTAGTAATTCTTTCTGTGCTGCAAACTTTGCCTCGGCGCATTTCAGCTGCTGGACTGATTGTTTCAGCTCTTCAAGCGTCTGTTTTTGGCTTAGCAGAAGCACAATACTAAAAGAAAATAAATTATATAAAAATTACTTTAATTTCCTTAAGAAGTAAAGATATAAATGGAAACTAAATAGATTATATTTTTTATTTATGTTCTTTTTTTCTCTTTACAGGAGTCTTTCAGAATCATAAGAAATATGAAACAGGTTTTAAGTTACTACAATAGTTATTAAATGTTAGCATTAATAAAATGGAAGGAAGTGGAAGCAAAATCCAAATTTGAGATGCTTTCAAATGCATTATGATCCAGGGCACTCATTTCGTTTTAAACCTAAACATTCTTCCTCTCAGAGTACAGACACTTAGGTGCAGAAGTGTAGTGACTAAAATGAATGAAAATGACAGAAGCAGAATCTTAAATTTATTTCAAATTTCAAAGGTAATATAATTAGGATCAGGTATGTGGCTAGGGTAAAATAAATCAAATTAAAATGACAGCCTGGGCACCAAGTTATGTGTACATTTCGACTGGAGTAAGGGAAAACTGATAAGCAAGGAAAGGGAGCTGAGTGTGATTGAAGGGGATGAACATAACCTAAGTCCACAAATCTTTCCAGTATTACCAACATAAAGACAGTGGATTTCCCCATCCCTCCTCTAGAGCACCACCCCTTGGAGGCTGCCCTCAATGAAAACTTCAAACTAATTTACCCATATTAAAGCCACAGGAAAACATGTGGTGGTGGGAATGCTTCTGAAAACACTCCATGTGTATAGCATATTAATATCTCAAAAGAAATGTGTCGTGCACTGCCAAAGGTAAAGTATTAATACACAAAAGACTATATTATAAATAAGGGTAAACTTCTGAATTGGACAAGGTCAGAAAATACCACCTTCTGAAACTGAAACTTATAAGGATCAAAACATAAACTGTTTGTAGGCAGATGTAACCCACACTAAGAGATTTACTTATAAATAATCTGCTGTTCTATGATTTAGGAACTAAATTATAGGCTTATTGAGCAAGGTGCAACATCAGTGACTGCTCAAAAGAAAGCTACGGTCTCCTCAATTATATTGCAGTGAGTTTCAGGGAAGTGTACTAACAGGAAGGTAGACATCAGAGTCAAGTCTGGGAAAATAATACTAATGAGGGAGAGAATGTGTAAGAGACCTAGAAGTGTCCAGAAGACAGATTACTCTAAGTGGAATTGAATAAATGATAATTATCATTTACATCATCATCATTCAACAGTCTGTGACCTATTTTTTTTTAATTTGTACAGATTTCTTGGCAAATTCATGCTGGTTTGCTTATTAGTTGGTAATTGCTTTTTTACAATAAATTGACATTTTGATTTCTCAGTGAATCCCTTTAGAGAAAATTAATTTTTAAAAACAATCAATTTTGTAAACAGAAATTTATAAGGACCGGGTCCTAGAAAAGATTACACCACTATGTATAGCTTCTTAAGGGTTTCTTCTTTGTATTTTCCTTGTCGCACTCCCCACCCCAAATATTCACAGCAAAGACACTAGTGTAAGACACAATTCAAAATATACCAGGCAAGAAGATAAAAATACACTGTCACACACATTTGGAAGATCAGTAAAAAAAAAGTGAATGATTTCAAATATGGGCAAAAACAACAAGAAGGTATACTTGAAAATAAGAATGCTCTAAAACTATTACTGTCCCATAAAGACTAACGGGGAATATGCAGAAGTAAGCAGCCCTTTCACTACCTTGGGTTTAGGCCCATAAGACTCACTCAGACCCTGACTTCCAGAACTGTAAGTGAATAAATTTTTGTTGCTTTTAAAGTTACAACAAGAGGAAATTAATGCAACCTTCATAGAGATCATATATTTTTAAAGTTCATTTAAAAGGAAAGATTAAACCACTACAGAAAGTTGAAATTAAAAAAATATTTCAAATACATGTTATATAATTTAGAGAAAGAATTCTATTTTTATAAGTGACTTCTCATGGTGCTTCCAATCTTTATGCATTACTTCTTATTATTTCACCTTTATCTTACCCTGGATAATAAATAGGATTTTCCAAAATAATCCTAAAACATCTCTCTAACTAGGAGAATCACTAATACTGTGATTCTATAAGTAGAACAATCGATTTTTTTCTTATCTTCTTTGGGAACAAAGTTAAAACAAGTAGCTACCACCCGTTTTAACTGTTATTTAACTGTTAATTAACTGTCATGGGATCCTCCACAACAAGTGGAGATTCTTCCTTTAAAAGATGATCATACACTGTGTTTCTGCTCTTTGAACCATCCAAGACACAGTTCTTAGGACCATTACATGTCATTTTTCTCCCTTCCCTTTGCTTCCTCTACACAGTTGCTTTGGTCTTGCTGCTGTTAAATATTTGGCCACTCACACAAATACTCGGAAAGTTTGTAGGGACCCCCAGTCACTGAGAATGTTGAATATGCTGTCTGCAGGATTTTTTTCCCCTGCTTGTTTTTTCCATGTAGTATTCTAGTTACTATGCCTGCTTCTGTGAAAGGTTTTGGATTACAAAACTGTATTACAACACCTGCTTCCAGGAAGATAAAATGCACCTACTTTCCAAAGAGTTAACATAGTAGGCCTGAGGCTTCTGTCTTTAGAAAGGCCTATTTATGCCAAGTTAGCCCTTGGTTGGCTGAGAATGTGGCGGGAAAACAGTTCCCTTACATTGACACAGCATTTCTCCCTAAATAATAAGACTGATTCATTATGCATAGACTGTGCAAATAATATGGTTTATGAACAGCTGTTTATCAGTTGGGTGTCTAGAAATTCAATAGATGCTAGGACAGAGGTTCCTAGATCTGCCCTCAAATAAAATCTTGGAACACTGAATGACCTTCCCTGGACTGCAACATTGCACACAAGTTATTGCATTCTTATTGCTGGGAGAAGAGTGCACTATGTATGACCCTTCATGAAAAGGAGATAGTGTAAAGAAACCAGAAAGTGGGTTCTTCTAGCTTTTGCTAATAATAATGGTTTTCTCTAAGAATATGGTTGTGTGTGTGTGTGTGTGTGTGTGTGTGTCTGTGTGTACACACAATCACATTGCTGCAGTAAGTCTTATCCTTGAGTACAATCATGTACTGTGTCCTACGAGTTCTTCTAGCAAATCTCCAAACCCTGAGAGTCGTATTATGAAATCCTGACACCTGTACTTCTCCCACTAAGTATTGTGAGAAGGACAGTAAAGAGAACCCACAAACAGACCTTCACAAATGTGCCAATGTGATTTTAGACAAATACGTAAAAGAATTCAAAGGTGCAAAGACAGCCTTTTGAACAAATCATGCTATTAAAAACTAGACATCCGTAAGTGAAAAATTAAACCTCAACCTATATTTCAAAACTTTATATAAAAAGTCCCATAGTAGCTGGGCATAGTGTTGCACACCTGTAATCCCAGCTACTAGGGAGGCTGAAGCAGGGATATCGCTAATTTGAGGCCAGCCAATGCAACTTAGTGAGACTCTTTCTGAGGTGAACGTGATAACCACTACACTACGGAAATGAAGTAATGAGACTCTTTCTCAAAAAACTTAAAAAAAAAATTTAAAAGCCGGGCATGGTGGTGCACGCTTGTAATCCCAGTACATGGGAGGCTGAGAGCGGAGGATCCAGGTTCGCAGCTAGCCTCATCTACTTAGTGAGGCCCTCCGCAACTTAGTGAGACCCTGTTTCAAAATAAAGAATAAAAAATAGGGCTGGGGGTGTAGCTCAGAGATAGAATGTCCCTGGGTTCAACCCCCAGTACTGCAAAAATAAATTTTTTTTAAACCAAGCATGGTGGCGCATGCTTGTAATCCCAGTACTTGGGAGACTGAAACAGGAAGATCGCCGATTCACGGCCAGCCTCAGCTACTCAGTGAGGCACTCTGCAACTTAGTGAGACCCTGTTTCAAAATAAAGAAAAAAAATAGGGTTGGGGGTGTAGCTCGGAGGTAGAATGCCCTGGGCTCAACCCCCAGTACTGCAAAAAAAAAAAAAATTAAGAAATAGGGATGTAACTAAGTGGTTCAACACTTGCCTAACATGTGCTAGGTCCTGTGATTAATACCCAGTAGTACAAAAAGAAAACATAGCTTATACAAAATATTATCTTAATTATGGTCTATAAATATACAATTGAATATTTTTCAGCCATTAAAAAGAAAGAAATCCTATCGGTGGTGAAAACATGGTGAATCTTGAAGGCATTATGCCAAATGAAATAAGTCAAAGACAAATGCTGCATAATCTCAACAAAAAAAGTTGAATTTCCCCCCCAAAAAAGTTGAATTCAAACAAATAGAGAGTAGAGTGATGACTATCAGGAATAGCAGGATGGGAGGAAAGGGAAAGTGTTGGTCAATGGATACAAACTTCCAGTTGCAAGATGAGTATGTTCAGAGGAACTAATGTATAGCATAGTGACTATAGTTAACACTAATGAATTTTTTTTTTTTGTGGTACTGGGGATTGAACCCAGCAGCATTCTACCTCCAAGATACACCCCCAGCCCTATTTTTTATTCTTTATTTTGAAACAGGATCTCACTAAGTTGCAGAGGGCCTCACTAAGTAGCTGAGGCTGGCAGAGAACGCGATCCTCCTGTCTCAGCCTCCCAAGTACTGGGATTACAGCGTGCACCACCACGCCCGGCTAACATTACTGAATTTTATACTTAAAATTTGCTTAAATGTTCTCACCACAAAGCAAAACAAAACAAGACAAGACAAAGGATATCTAGTTGAAGTGACAAATGTGGTAATTAACTTGAGGATGCAGAAAAATATTTACCAATCACATATCAGATGAAAGACTAGTATCTAGAAAACTCAATAGTAATAAAACAAACAATCCAATTATAAAATAAGGAAAATAACTGAACAGGTATTTCAATGGAAAATATATCCATATGATAAACAAGCACCTTGAAAAGTTGTTTTACAACATTAGCCATTAGGGAAATGAATTAGGGAAACAATAAGATATCACTACGTATCTATTAGAATGGCCCAGATAGAAATTAATAACACCACCAAATGTTATAAAGATGAAGAGAAATTGGATCACTCACACACTGCTGGTAGGGATGTACAATGAGACAACCAGCTCTTAAAAAACTAAACATGCAATTACCATACAATTAGCAGTTGCATATCTGGGCATTTATCCCAGAGAAATTATAACTTAGGTTCACACAAAAAAACATTTGTGAATGTTTGGAGCACCTTTATTTGTAATAGCCAAAAACTAGAAATAAACTAGATGTTCTTCAAAGTGCAAATAATTAGAGAAATTGGTATATCCATACTGCTAGGTATTGAGTTGTATTCTCCTAAGAGACGTGTTCAAGTTCTAAACCCTGAAACCTCAGAACGTGACCTCATTTGGAAATAGGGTTGTTGCAGATGGAATTACTTAAGATGAGGTCATCCTGGACTAGAAAGGGTCCTTAACCCATACAACTGTTGTCCTTATAAGAAGAAGGAACTCTGGATTCAGAGAAGAGACAGTCTGAGCACCCTATGAAGAGGGAGGCAGAGTTTAGAATGATGTCACCACAATATCCCTAAACCAAGAAATGTCAAGGATTGCCTACTAGGAGATAAGCCTGAAATACATTCTTTCTCAGAGTCTCAGAAGGAAACAACCCTGTCAACACCTTATTTCAGACTTTTGGCCCCCAGAATTGTAAGAGAATAAATATATATTGTGTAAAGCCACCCAATTTGTGAACCTTTATTATAGCAGCCCTAGAAAAACAATAGACATACCATGGAATACCTCTCAACAGTTAAACAGAGTCAAAGTGCCTGGATGAATCTCCAGAAAATTATGCTGAGTGTAGAAAGCCATCCCCAAAAGGTTATGTGCAATATGACTCCTTTAATATAACATTATTAAAAGGCAAAACTGTAGAAATGGGGAATAGATTAGTGGTTGCCAAGGGTTAAGAAGAGGGTGGGAGGACAGAGAAGCATGGCCATAAAAGTACAAGAAGGACCTTTGCTGTGATGGGAATGCTTTGTATCTTGACTGTATCGATGTCAATGTCTGGGTTTTGATAATATTTTATATGTTTGCAAGATCCAACCATTGGGAGAAACTGAGTACAGGGGACAATGGATCCCTCTATATTATTTCTTATAACCACATATTAATCTATAATTATCTAAACATAAAAATGTAATTAAAAATATATATCAGTGCTGCTACCTCATGTTTCCTCTGTGAGGTGAGGTTTTTATCATCTCGTATTCCTTGGGTTACTAAATAATCTGTTTGGAGAATAAACCTGCATTATTCTCCTTCAGGAGTTTTAAATATTAGAAGATGTTAGGAAACATTTATAGTAAATTCAAATTTAAATGATTTGACTTTAGTTCCTTATATTTTGATAGAACCAATGATTCCATTTCTGTTAAATAAAAATTCAGGATGATTCTATTAACTTGGTAATAATTTTAAAATGTAAATATCAAATAGAATATTTTTAGTATTTCTGAAGAAATATAGTGTTACTGTTTTTATTACTTTCAAGTAACATAATGTATGATGCTAACAAAATGTTGCAAAGTAAAGATAATTCTAAATCCATTTTTGAAACTAGATAAAAACTGCTTTTGATTATATATTTATTTAAATATATATGTATAGATATATATACATGGACACCAAAAAGAAAATGCCCAAGAAATATTAAGAAATAAAATCCAAGCCGGAGGTGGTGGCATATGCTTGTAATCCCAGTACTTAGGAGGCTGAGATGGGAGGATCACAGGTTCAAGGCCAGTCTCAACAATTTAGCAAGATCTTGTTTTAAAAGTAAAAATAAAATCGGGTTGGGAGTGTAGTTCAGAGGCCCCTGGGTTCAATCCCCAGTACAGAAGAAGAAGAAAGAAAAAGGAAGAAGGAAGAAGAAGAAAAAGAAGAAGATCCAGCCAGGTATGGTGGCACACACCTATAATCCCAGTACTTGGGAGGCTAAAGACAGGAAGATCATCAGTTTGAGGACAGACTCAGCAATGTTGTGAGACTCTCAGGAACCTAGCAAGACCTTGTTTCAAAATAAAACATAAAAAGGGCTGAGGGTGCAGCTCAGAGGTAGAATGCCCCTGGATTCAATTTCAAGTCCCAGAAAACAAAAAAATTAAAATAAAAAAGTAAGAAAATCCAAACACATCACCCTAAAGTCCCTTGCAGATTTATTTATAGTAAAATATTTTAATATACAATGCAAAGGCAAACTTCAACTCTACCAATGTCTCAATTAATGAGATTTAGCAATGGCTGATTAGTTATATAAATACGCTTAATATTTTCAAGATTATGCCCTCAAGCTAACAATAAAACCTCCATGGTAACAAAGGAAAATAGAAATTGGGTTAAATAGGACTCATTCATTGAAAAGCTTAACATACTTACCTCTTCTAATTTCTTATTCTAAGAATACCTTTAAAATCGTAAGATCGCCAGGCGTGGTGGCGCTCGCTTGTAATCCCAATACTTTGGGAGGCAGAGACAGGAAGATCCGAGTTCGCGTCCAGCTTCAGCTCGCTCTCTCTCTCTCTCTCTCTCTCTCCCTCTCTCCCTCTCTCTCTACTTAGTGAGGCCCTCTCTCTCTCTCTCTCTCTCTCTACTTAGTGAGGCCCTCCGCAACTTCATGAGACCCAGTTTCAAAATAAAGTATAAAAAATAGGGCCGGGGGTGTAGTGCGGAGGTAGAACGCCCCTGGGTTTAATCCCCGGTACCGCAAAAAAAAAAAATCGTAAGATCATGCAAACGATAAGATCAAAAAGATAGAAGCTTTCAAGTCAGAAACTGATATATTTTCTAAAATTTACTAGGTATGTAGTCATAGGTAAGTTATATAAACTCTCAAAGCCCTAAAGGTAAATATAGGTAACTATAAAGAAGACACAGAAAGAAAACATTCTGAATGTTAAATATCAAATTCAACACAGTATGTGATGATACAAAGTAAGAACTCCAGAAATGCTACTTTCCATATGTCTACCACCAGTCAAAAACCCTCTCCTTAACTCTTATTGTCATCTCCTGATAAATATAAGTGGAAGAAAAACAATCACATCCATTAGGCAGATGAAAAGAGAGGAAAAGATTTGAATTAAGAAACATGCTAAAAAATAAACTTATAACTTCTAGATTAAGAAAAACCTTAGCCAGGCGTGGTGGCGCAGGCCTATAATCCCAGTACTTGGGAGACTGAGACAGGAGGATTGCAGCAACTTGGCGAGGCCCTCTACAACTTCGAGAGACTCTGTTTCAAAATAAAAAATAAGGTTGGACTGGCAGTGGAGGTCAGAGGTAGAATGCTTCTGGGTTCAATCCACAGTCAAAAGAAAGAAAGAAAGAAGGAAGGGAGAGAGGGAGGGGAAGGGAAGAGTAGAGAAGGGAAGGGAGAACCTTAAAGCTTACGTAGACATCCTGGTGAGATGATCAACATATACTACTGCCTTTTTCAAATCCACTAAACTTTAAAATAGGAGTCATTTACAACGTGTGCATTTGTAAAACTAAAAAGCAGTACCACTTGGTGATTTGTAAACATATAAGAGATACAGTCAAAGAAAAGCAAAAGATGACTCTTTAGTTTTATATATGCAGTGGTTAAGTTTTATTTTTATAATTCAAATAGAATCTACTGATGCAATACTGAAATTTTCCAGATTTATTAAGGGAATGTCCACAGTAATTCAAATTCTCCTGTCCTTGCCTTTTTTTAAAATTGGTGCATAATAATAAGAAAAAATAGTGGGTTTCATTGTGGCATATTCATACATGCACATACATTTTATCAATTTCATTCCCAGAACCTTTAAAGGCTCCTTGATTCCAATATGATATTGCAATAGATTAAGTGCTGTTAAAATTAATATGCTGAAAGCCCAAGCCCCAATATGATGGTATTAGGTGGCAGGACCTTTGCTGGGTGATTAGGTCATGAGGGTGGCCACCTCACAAACAGGATTAGTGCCTTTGTAAAAGGAATTGCAGATAACTCTCTCATTCTCTTTCTGACATCTGAGGATACAAGGAGAAGATAGCAGTCTACAACCTGGAAAAGGAACCTTACCAAAACTCACGCTAGCACCCTGATCTTGGACTTCCAGCCTCCAGAACTGTGAGAAACAAATTCTGTTGTTTATGTCACCTAGTCTATGGTACTTTATAATAGCAGCCCAATCTGACTATGACAAAATTTAATAGCAAGTTATAAGAACTACAGTATACACAACAGGACTCCTAATATTCTATGTGGTATAACAGGATAAATGATGATGTCATTCACTGAAGTAAGGAATACTGAGAGTAAACTAGGTGAGACTGGGTTAGGCTATATTGAGGAGATTTTTAATTTAGCCTTAGACATGGGGAAGGTAGGGTACTTCTAAGACATCCAAAGTGGCATATCAAGTAGGCAAGAAATCTGAGAGCAATAAAAATGGGTCATCTTCAGAAGATCACCGAGGGAGAGAGGCCAGGGAGAAGAGTGACAAAGCATAGGGCCATGCCTTCAGTAACTGCAAAATGGATGGCCTGAGTGGAGGAGACTGAGTATGCAAAAGAGCGACCAGAAAGAGAGGAGTAATCCGGCACCTTGGGTCCCAAAGGTCAAGGGAAGGAAAGAAACATGTAGTCAGCAAACTCAGATAACTGTTAAGAGGGCAAGAAGGATAGCTTCTAAATTTAGCTACCAGCGAGGCATGGTGGCTGTAATCCCAGTACTTGGGAGGCTGAGACAAGAGGATTGAAGGCTCAAGGACAGTCTCAACAAGTAGCAAGACTCTCAGCAACCTAGCAAGACCCTGTTTCAAAGACAAAAAATAAAACAGGTCTGAGGGTGTAGCTCAGAGGTAGAATGCCCCTGGACTCAATCCCCTGTGCCATATACATACATACATACATACACACACACACACACACACTGGCTACCAATGTAGAGGTCATTGATAATCTTAGAGATACCTGTTTCTATAGTGATGAGGCAAGAGACAGATATATGTGGGTTGAAAACAAAATGGGAATTGAGGAAATGAGTGAGCACAATTATTCTTAGAACAATTTCATACTATGAGAACAGAGGTGAAGACAGTAGTTAGGGGAAAAATACAGAGATTAAAAAAGGATTTGGAGGCCGGGCGTGGTGGCGCATGCTTGTAATCCCAGTACTTTGGGAGACGGAGACCGGAGGATCCGGGTTCGCGGCCAACCTCAGCTCGCTCTCTCTCTCTCTCTCTCTCTCTCTACCTAGTGAGGCCCTCCGCAACTTCATGAGACCCAGTTTCAAACTAAAGTATAAAAAAATTGGGCCGGGGGTATAGCGCAGAAGTAGAAGGCCCCTGGGTTCAATCCCTGGTACCGCAAAAAAAAAAAAAATGGATTTGGGGGATTAGGGTATTGCTCAATGGTAGAGCACATCCCTAGTATGTACAAGGCTCTAGATTCAATCTCCTGCATTTGAAGGGAGAGGGAGCAGATTTAGGGAGGTGAAGATTATTTTTTTAAGTCAAGACTTGAGTATACTTTAACATTGAGCACAAAGCCAGGCATGGTGGTGCATGCCTATAATCCTAGTACTTAGGAAGCTGAGACCGGAAGATCACAGGTTTGAGGACAGCCTCAGCAATATAGCAAGACTTTCAGGAACCTAGCAAGACCCCGTTTCAAAACAAAAAAAGAGGTTGAGGGTTGGGGTGTAGCTCTGAGGTAGAATCCTCCTGGGTTCGATCTCTAGTACCACACACACACACACACACACACACACACACACACACACACAGTGAACACAAAGACCCAATTGAGAAGAAAAAGTGCACATAATGTAAAAAAAAAATGAAAAATTTCTAAGAAAGTAAGAGATAAGATAACAAAAATCACAAGAAATGAACTTAAACAAGGAACCTTGATTGAAATAAGGAAAAAGAATAGATATTAATGTGAAGAGGTTTAGATGTCTAGTCTCCCAAAATAAGAGAGTTGTCACCTAATGATTTCCATTTTTTCTGCAATTTATAAGTCCATCTGCTGATTATAATGAGGAAAAGAAAATCAGAAATATGAATTTGACAAAAGCAAAGAATATCTGAAAAGTTGTTCAGAAAGCAGGAGCTAAGTGTAGACCAGAGAAATCCAACACATCACAAATCCTTTGCAAGTCCTCATAAATCAAACAAGTTGTGGAGTATGACCCAAGAGACTGCCACAGTCGGTCAGGATTACAGAGACGATGCCAGCAAACCTTCTTGTAGATGCAAGCCACTGAGGGTCGGATGAGCAACTCTGAGTTTTAGATCAAATTTAAATTGAAAGCAGGAGAAAATACAATGTAACCAGTAAGAATCTACCAAGGTAAGTAAAGGCAGAGGACCCAGGAAGTTATTTACAAAACCAGAAATCAGCAGGACAAACAATAGTAAGAGAAAGCAGCAAGCAAATCTCAGGAGACTTGTATAGGTGAAGCAGATTGCTATTTTCTAAGTCGTTTGTTTGCTCCCTTCTAACACAACAGAAGCCAATTTCTAGATAATACTGGTCTGTCACTTTTTTATTTTTTTTTATTTTTTGCAGTACTGGGAATTGAACCCAGGGGCATTCTACCTCTGAGCTACATCTCCAGCCCTATTTTTTATTCTTTATTTTGAAACAGGGTCTCACTAAATTGCTGAGGATCTCACTAAGTTGCTGAGGCTGGCTGCAAACCTGCAATCCTCCTGTCTCAGCCTCCCAGGTACTGGGATTACAAGCATGTGCCACCACACCCAGCTTGGTCTGTCACTTGGGAAAGTAAAGATATCTTTTAAAAAGGGATTTTTCAGAAAATAGTTCAAACTGTTAAAACATTGAGACATATTATATGACCAGTACAAATATATTTACAAAAATATGAAATCACTTTACAAAGATATGGAATCACTTTTCTAGGACACACCATATTTGCGGGTGTGTGTGTGTGTGTGTGTGTGTGTGTGTGTGTGTGTGTGTGTCTGAGTGCCTGTGGTCTGTAGTACTGGGAACTGAACTCAGGGGCACTGTGCCACTGAGCTGTGGCCTCAATCCTTTTTATTTTTTCGAGACAGAGTCTTACCTAAGTAGCCCAGGCTGGACTCAAACTTGTAATCCTTCTGCCTCACCCTCCCGCATCCCTAGAAATACAGGTGTGCACCCCCATGCCTAGAAAAGCAGAATCACTTTCCTAGAGTCCTAGAAAACAATTCAACTATGCAAAGTTTTATGCTTAAAATTTAAAATATCCATTTCTGGAATGTTATGTCCACAATACCGTGTAACTGAAGTATTTTTGTAAAATTGCATCAATTAAACTTTCTTCCTCAAACCGCTTTTCTTTACTCACTCAGACTTCTTTTCACAGGTCTTGGAAGATTCTTCAATTCTCTGCTCTAGCTCCAAGACAGCCTCCTCCTTGTTTAAAAGCATCTGCTGTGTCTGCATAAGTTCTTCTGCTAAAGTTTTCAACCTAGAATGACAATTTCAACATTATTAATCAACACATTGATTAGGTTGGCTTTATATAAACAAAGAAAGCATTCCTGTATCTAAGGCTGTGATATCCAAAAAACAGCCGAATATAATTTAATTTAAAGTAAAAATTTCCACTGCTTGGTTGCATTAGCCATGTTTCAAGAGCTAAATTGCAGCATGGCCAGTGGTTACTTTACTGCATGGCAAAGAATATTCTAATTTTCACAGTAAGTACTCTTGGGCAATGTTAGTCTAGAGAGTCTAATTTCTTCAAATACAAAAAGAAAATTAAAAACAGAAAGTAGGGAAAGAAAAGAGGACTAAAGTAAATACTTGTCATTTCCCAAGACAAGTAAACAGTGAAAAGACCATGCTTTCTTATTTTCAAACAAACATATGTACACATTCTAGCTTTGCCACTTCTCTGAGATTCTGAGAAAATTCTTAAACCCATGGAATCTATTTTCTCATTTTTTTGGTACAATAACACCTGGCTCATAGCATTGTCTTGGGGATTAAATTCACTAATGAACTATATATAATGACTAGCATTTTGTAGACACTGAGTAAATGGTAGCTAGTATAATTTAATATGTTATCTCATTTAATCTTCATAATAATCTTATGAGGCAGATACTATTGTTAAACTCATTTGTGTGGCAGTTTAAACTGATGGAGAGCTATTTCAATGTCCATGTATAATAATAATGCTTTAGAAGTTTTTTCTTTATAGATTTGAAGATAATTTAATACACAAATTTAATTTAATATGTACTCACAGACTAAATAATTTATGGTAGCATAAAATATATCCAGTCCTTAATGGAAATATTTCCAAAATAAAAACACACACATCTATCATATCACATTAAAATATTATGTTCAGCCTTTCAAAGCAAGATGTGAAACCGAAAAGATTATTTCACTCTATAAAAATTAAAGTTTACTTGAAGAAATCAGAAATAAAGTCAAAAGCAAAAGGCAAATTTAGAAATTTCACTGCAATATTTGCAGCACAAATTATAGCCTGCTTACTGCAGAAAAACTCTTTAGAAAGAAGATAACCTAACATGAAAATAGACAATACAACTAGAAGTTCATCAAGAAATATTTGAATGATTGATAAATATATGGAATTATTTAAGGATGTAACCCACAATCAAATGCTTTCAGATTAAATAAAGATTAAGTTATTTTTCATTTACTAAAAAGAGAGGGAGGGAGAGAAGGAGGGAGGGAGGGAAAGAAGGAGGAAGGAAGGGAAGGAGGCAGCAGACAAGACACTCATATCAGACAAACACTCATACACTGTTGGTGTGAGAAAATTGGCACAAATTTTTCAGAAGTCAACTTGGAACTGTCTCTCAAATATTCAATATTCTTCTTTGTGTGTGTGTGTGTGTGTGTGTGTGTGTGTGCTACTGGGGATTGAACCCAGAAGCATTCTACCTCCAGCTATACCCCAGTCCATTTTATTATTTTTTATTTGTTTTGAAACAGGATCTCACTAGGTTATTGAGAGTCTCACTAAGCTGCTGAGGCTGGTCTTGAACCTGCAGATTACAGGCATGTACCACTACGCCTGGCTTCAAAATATTTGTTGAAAGTCTATCTTATTAAAACATTTGGACAACATGCACAAAATTTTTCCATATGAAGATTTTTGCAACATTTTTTATAAAGCAAAAGACCAGAAAACATTTAAAAGTCCATCAATAGGGAAATGGCTGAATAAATTTTAATTCATTTATGATATAGAACTGCTAGCATATAGCCACTAAAAACAGGGGGGAACACACATATAAGATTCTCCTAAGATACAATTTTAAATTAAAAAACGAGATACAGAAGAATACATTTGTTTCAGTATATATAAAGTATATATATGTGTGTGTGTGTGTGTGTGTGTGTGTGTGTGTGTGTGTGTGTGTATGTGCTATGGCATGTAATTAGGATTAGATACAGCCATGATTAAATTAGTGCCCTTATAAGAACCAGGCAAAGCTAGCTCCCCCACCCCGTGTGCACACGCTGTCTCTCTCCATCTCTGTCTCTGTCTCTGTCTCTCTCTCCACTTACACACACACACAAAAAGAGGTTATGTGAACACAAGGAAAGAAAGCAGCCACCTATAAGTCAGGGGGGAATAAAAGCCCTCACTAGGAACTGAAGGAGTTGGCAGCTTGATCTTAGACTTACCAACTTCCATAACTCTGTTGCTTAAGCCACCCAGCCTATAGTAATGTGTATGACAGTCCAAGCAGACTAATACCATCTGTATATATTTAGTTGTATGTTTGTATGTGAGTGCATAGAAAAAGAACCAGATGACCACAAAGGTGTAGGACTGGGGTAAGGGACGATTTAAGGCCAAAAGAGCCTTTCATAGTTTAAGGATACCTATAATGTTTTAATCTCTATAATAAGAATGCATTTAATTTTTAATTATTAAGTAATAGGTAATAGAGATGAACGAGGCAGAAAAACTATGAGACATAATCCGAAGAACTCAAAATATAGCATTTGGAGCTGGGCATGGTGGGACATATCTGTAATCCCAGTACTTGGGAGGCTGAGATAGCAGGATCACAGGTTCAAGGCCAGTCTCAGAAACTCAGTAGGGCCCTCAGAAACGTAGTGAGACCTTGTATCAAAATAAAAAATAAAATAGGGCTGGGGATATAGCTCAGAGGTAGAAGCCCCTAGATTCAATCCCCAGTCTCTCTCTCTTTCACACACACACACACACACACACACACACACACACACAATAGCATTCCAAATTGTTTTTGTTTGAAGTTAAACCACATGATAAATTTCAATAGGTTTCTGAGGGCATTAATATATTATAGCAAAACAAATTCAATAATATTTATAGTAATGATCCAGAATTATCAGAGAAAGGTCAAATTAATATAAGGGGTTTTCTTTAAAATATTTATACACTTATACATATAAGAGATTTCAATCAAATCTAGCAAAATTATGTTTTTTTATGTGGAGATATGGGCTTCAGTTATATGGAAAATTCACTTGTGTGGAATAGTTTATTGTGATTATCAGATAAAGTATTACTATCTTAAAATTAGAGATCATTCTCAAGAAAGCTACATTTCAACCCAGGCTTTAGTTACTTATTAGACAATTATAAATAAAGAAGCAAATATTGCATAATGCTTTGGTGTTCCTAAAACACTGCCTTATATATGAGCTCATTTAATCCTCATGAAGAACACAGGGCCTACCTCAGAACCTGCCACGCCAACTTCCATTACCCCGTCTGAAGTACAGAGCCAAGAACCAGCTTCTCACCACTGTCTTAGCTGTGCTACATCAAAGCTGAATTTAATAAGAAGCTCTTTTCCTCTCTTTATCACCTTCTCCTCTGTTCTACCTTTTGCTTTTCTCCTATAGGACCTTTTTCTTATTCTCTTATTTGTTTTCCATTCACCTCTCTTCTCCGCCCTTCAATCCTTCATTTAAACAATTCCTTACTACGGACATTCCTTGTGCTCTTAGTCACTATGCTAGACACTTCGGGTACAATAATAAACAAGTCTGCCTTGAGGAAATTTACATTCTACTGAATAGACTCCAAAGCAAAAAAAAAAATTTTAGAAGAATAAAGTTGTATAGGAAAGTACTTTCCCTTTTTTACCACTATCCCTCCCCACCCCCCAAAAAAACTAGAGTAGATTAAGAGAAAACTATTCTAGTAATTACATTTTACATACAGATAACATAGGTAAGAACAGTTTTCAAATTTCAAAGCACTATTTACTATCATGTTGTGATTATACATGTTTTGTGTGCAAATATAACAGGAATAGTTCTAATGGCTTATTTTTTACATTTCAAGTTAAATCATGGTATTATAATGCAAACCAGCTAAGTATTATAAAATAAATTTATAATAATTTATATAATAACTAAATTATATAAGAATTTATGTAATTCTTACAACAAACTATTATTATCTGAAGAGCTGAGGCACAGCGAAGATGAGGATTTTGGCCAAGGTCATAGAGATGGGAAAATGGAAGGGCTGGTATGAGAGCCCAAGCACCTTAAATCTTGAGTCTACCTTCTTAACAGATAGCCTCTGTTTTAAGTAATTCCATCTCACAGAAATCACCCCTTATACACCATGTGTATATGCATATATATGCATGTATGTTTGTATCACTTTGAATCTCACTATGATATGTAATTACAATGTACCAATAAAAGTACAAAAATAAAAAATGAAGAAAAAAGAAACTACCCCATATATACACTTCAATAAGCTGTTTAGTAAGGCACTGCTTATAATCACAATAACCAAAGTTAAATATGGTGCTAATGATGCTTTTCTCCCTCAGTTTTACAAGCTTCAGGTCCCACAAAAGCTGGATATACCCTTGGCAAAAGGAAAAAACTGGAAACAACCTAAATGTCCATCAATAAATAGATAAATTAAACAAATTATGTTACATGCAAGCAGTAAAGCACTGCGCACCATTAAGAAGTGTTCATATATGTTCAGAAAAGATGATCAAAAGAGTGCTGCCAGGCATGGTGGCACATGCCTATAATCCCAGTACTTGAGAAGCTAAGACAGGAGGATTGCAGGTTCGAGGACAGCCTCAGCAACTAGTGAGACTCTCATCAACCTAGCAAGACCCTGTTTCAAAATAAAAATAAAATAGGGCTGGGAGTGTACATTGGAGGTAGATGCCCCTGGGTTCAATCCCCAGTACTACACACACACAAAAAAAAGAGTGTATATTGGGGCTGGGTATGATGGAGTATACCTAGTACTTGGGAGGCTGAGATAGGAGGAGGGCAGGTTTGAAGCCACCCTCAGCAACTTGGCAAGACCCTGTTTCAAAATGAAAAATAAAAAATGGGTGGGGTTTAACTCAGAGGTAGAATGTTCCTGGGTTCAATTCCCAGTACCAAAAAACAAAAAAGGAGTATACATAGAATAACTCTCATTTACATGACAAACAATACATAGCTAGTATATACATTCTGGAAAGATATATAAACTTTTTTCATGAATTAACCCTGGATGGTAGCAATGAGGGTGTCTATAAAAAGAAGGAAAGAGAGCCAGGCATGGTGGCGCACGCTTGTAATGCCAGTACTTGAGAGGCTGAGACAGGAGGATCCAGGTTCATGGCCAGCCTCAGCTGCCAGCCTCAGCTGCTTAGTGAGGCCCTCCGCAACTTGGTGAGAACCTGTTTCAAAATTAAAAATAAAAAACAGGGCTGGGGGTGTAGGTTGGAGATAAACTGCCCCTGGGCTCAATCCTCAGTACCAAATAAAAAGAAAGAAAGAAAGAAAAAGAATTCTGATTTTCGTGTATACCCTTTCGAAGGATTTTATAGATTTTAACATCTCCGTGCATTAACTGGATTTTATTTCCTTGCTGTGCAAGAGATCAAAACCAGGGCCTTACCAATGCTAGACAGGCATTCAACCACTCAGCTACTACATCACTGTAGCTCAACTGGATAATTTTTAAAGACAATTTTATTGAAAGATGCAAAAGTGCCGGGCGTGGTGGCGCACGCTTGTAATCCCAGTACTTTGGGAGGCGGAGACCGGAGGATCCAGGTTCGCGGCCAGCCTCAGCTCTCGCTCTGTCTCTCTCTCTCTGTCTCTCTGTCTCTCTCTCTCCTTAGTGAGGCCCTCCGCAACCTCGTGAGACCCGGTTTCAAAATAAAGCATAAAAAAAAAATAGGGCCGGGAGCGTAGCGCGGAGGTAGAACGCCTCTGCGTTCAATCCCTGGTACCGCAAAAAAAAAAAAAAAAAAAAAAAA